>WAAG01002471.1:77815-100110 GCA_013390105.1 Tichodroma muraria | reverse complement strand
GCCGTGCCCCCACCGCTGTCCCCTCCCCCCCGCTGCCCCCCCCTTTCCCCGCGCTCCCGGCCGCTCTCCCGCTTCCCCGGCCCCCGCCTTCCCCGCTCCGCAGCCCCGCTTAACCCCGGGAGCCGGCCCGCGTCCCGGCTTGCTTTGAATAATTGCCTGCCTCCCGCGAAACGCCCGTGGGGAAAATATTTATTAAATGGAAACAATTGTCCCGGCTCCCAGGGGGAACCGCGTTTGTTCCGGGCTTATTGGTTTTTAGCACCTGCTTTGGTTAACAAACCTGCTCCGAAAAGGGCCCCCCGGGCCGCCCCCTGCCCCCGCCCGCCCGCGTCCGACAGCGACCGGGGAGAGAAACGAGATGTCGGGGGGGGCTCCCGGGACGGGCGGGGGGCGGCCGGCCCGGCCCCTCCGGGGGCCCCCCGCGCCTTTCCGCCCGAAACTTCGCCTCTTGCCCGAGGGGAGCCGCCGCCGCGGGCCGCTCCGTGCCGGACCGCCGCTCCTGGGGGGCTCTCGGCTCCCCTCCCTCCTCCAAATAATATTAATAGTAATAATAGAATAAACCGCCTTCGCCCTTATTTCCTCCTTCGCAATAAATGACTTTCGTTTCCCGGCAGAGCCCTGTGCGTGCGGAGCCGGGGAGGAGGAGGAGGAGGAAGATGAGGAGGAGGAAGAAGAAAGGGACCAAGGATGTGGAGTCAGCTCACCTGGACGGGGCCGGCAGCGCCCGAGGCTTTGGCTCTGCTGCCGCCGGCTCCGTCCCGGAGGATTTTTTCGTTGCGCCCAGAAATGCGCCGCGAACTTCCCAGCCAGCGCCAGGGCCCCCCTTGCTCAGAGCGGGGACGGCGGGCGGGACCTCCCCGGGCGGGATCCTCCCGCGACGGCTCCGCATCTTCCTCAGGGAAATTTGCCCCCATCCCAGAGTGGGATCCCCCGGGCTTCTCCCCACCCCCAGCAGCCGCTGATGTTCATACGGGACCCGCAAACGGGAAAAGGTGGGTGCAGGCGGCCCCTTCCCGCAGCTGTCCCCCCCAGGGCCGCCTGCGACGAGGCCCGTTCTCGGGGACCTCCGTGCCACGCGTGGTCCCGGCGGCCCGGAGGGACGCTCGCCACGGGCCGGGGCTGGGGTGCCCGAGCGCTGCTCGCCCCGACAGACACTCGCGGGCTTGGCCGTGGCCGTGGTAGGGTGACACGCGTGGAAACTTCTTTTTTACGCCACTTTTTCCGTGGAAACAGCGCTATCGCAGCCCCAGCTGCCGGCGCGCTGCCCCGCGGAGCTGCCGCGCTCGACATCGGCGGGAGAAGCCGCCTGGAGCGCTGCCCCTGGCCCCTCTCCTCAGCACCGTGCGCTTTCCCCTCCGACGGTTAAAATACGAAACTCCCTTCGCTTTTATTGCTTCTTTCCAAATTCTTCGAAGGAGGGGGAGAAATCGTATCACTCGTCATCCCTAGGCAAGATTAAACGAGGGGAGCCGGGCGTCGCTCTCAAAAATCCGGGTAGCGAACCGTTCGGGAGGGAGCGATGGCTCGCAGGCTCTGCCTGCTCCCGAAAAGTCTTTCCAATCAGTTAATGCTGCTTCGCAATATTAATGATAAAAAATCGGCAGCCCGGCTTTCATTGGCTGCCGCCTCGCCGTGCTGCGGCACACGCGCTCCATCAGCTCGGGGCATTTCGGGCTCCGGTTTGTTCATTTGCATCCCATAAATGCCCCCGCTAAAAAAAAAATAAAAAAAAAATAGAAAGATTTCCTTCGAGATTCCAACGCTTCCATCCTTAAATGCTTCCGTTTTCCCCCTAAATCCTTTGTCCTGGAAGAGCATCTGTTGCAGTTGTACAGCCCCCGGGATTGGATTTTATAAACTTTGTAACCTTTTGGGGGTTTTGTTTTGTTGTTTTTTTTTTCTCGGGGAGAGCAGCAATTTGCAGGGCTGGGTCTGAAATCCGTTCCTCCTCACCAGCTTGTTTAGACACCAAAACTAATGGTGCGATTATTATTCCTGAATGATATCATGGTAATGCAGAGAGATAAGAATGGCCTGATAGGGAAACATTAAAATTATATTCTTGGAGATTGTTCATTTGGAGTAACTTTAAATTAGATGAGATCATGTAGCCCGAGATCCAGTATCAGGATAAATAGAGCTGTGTTTCTGCCTTCAGCCTCCTCCTCCTCCTCGCAGGAATCACGGTCGGGCTTGCAACTGCCAAAAGTGAGAGATGAAGAGCACCTAGAATTTGAAAATACCCCCGATCCAAACTTTATTTAGGAAATAACGGATCTTTAAATAACTTTATTTTTTTTATGCTTCAGGCGCTGGGAAAGGGAGGGGATTTTTAATTGATTTTTTAATTGAAGGAAGCACATTTTGGAAAGACTTCCAGGTTTCTGGATCTTCTCAGAGGCACTGAGGATGCAGGTCCTGCTTGCTGTTCTGCGGGACCTGGTGAGATTCCCACCACCAGGAATGCTTTTTCCAAATACCCAGAATTAGCTCAGTGCACAGAATCCCACCAGGCATCACCAGGGATGATTGTATTCCTGCTTTCCCCTCATATCTGGTTATTCTACATGCAAGTGCACACATACATTTTGTTATGCATGTGCCACATATTAAAAAAGACCCTTTGAATCACATGCCATCAAATATTATTTTCTGGGAGAGATATATGGAAAACATATGCACAGAGCAGCTCATCCGGGCAGCAGCACTGATGTGCTCACAGATACTGTGCAGAGCAGACTGGATACTTACAGGTTATTCTTTTTTGCATTTTTACTGTGTTTCTTGCTCAATTTCATCTCCCCCAACCCTGAAAAAGGCTTTTATTCAACTCCAGCTATAAACAGCTACAGGGATCCAGCCTCCTGCATGGAGAGATTTAATGGAGCAGGTCACTGCCCTGTACATCCCTGACAGAAGAGGGGAGCAGTGATGGATGTGGCAGATTGGATCATCCCATGAGCTGCTTGCTCACGCTGCCCAACAAGAGATGCTCCCTGGGAAAGCACCACCTTCCGTGGGAGAGAGCTGGAGAATAACTTGCTTCCAAACTAAAGATTCCCCCTGGACGAGGACCTGGTTTATGCCCTGAGGCAGAAGTTTACAGCCCTTTCCAAACTCAATTTTTGTTCTGCACATTTTACGCGTGTGTGATAAAACCTGATCCCATCCCACCCCTTCCTTTAGCACAGTGCTCTGTGTATTTAGCTCTCATTCCTCACGGGTGATCTGTTCATTGCTCTTTTGCAGCACTATTCATCTTTGTGGCTCGCTGTTAATGAGGAAGGAGATGGATATTTGTGGGGATTTCCCTCCTGGCTCAGGCTCCCTGCAGGCGACAGTCCTGTGGTGTGGCCAGTCACCCTGGGGAGCCACCAGCGCTGTGAAACCTGTGCCCTGCTCCTCACTGGGGTGAAGGTCCTGATCAGGGAGCCAGTGCAAAGTCTGACAGAAAAAATATGCCTCGAATTATAGCGGCCTTCCCAGAGCATCAAACTCCACACAATCATGGAATTACAGAATCATAGAATGGTTTGGGCTGGAAAGGACCTTTAAAGGTCATCGAGTCCAAGCACTTTGCAATGAGAGGGGGCACTTTCCAGTAGAGCAGGTTGCTCAGAGTTCTGTCCAACTTCAGTGTTTCCAGGAATGGGGTGTCCACCACCTTTCTGGGCAACCTGTGCCAGGGCCTCACCACGTTCATTGTGAAAGTCTTCTTCCCTCTGTCCCTCTGACACCTCCAGTTCTCTGTGTGTCACTGCGTGGAAGTGCTGCAGTGAGCAGCGAGCGCGCAGCCAGGCCAGCAGCCTCCTGGGGTGGTGATGTTGTCATTGTGAGGACACCACGCTGTGGCAGAGAGCACTAAAACTGCCCCCATGGAATCAGGCAGCAGCTTGGACTCCGTGGAATCCACAAAGAGTCTCTGGGTACCATCCTTCTGGAGACTCCTGAGGCGGTGTCACCTCCTGAGGCCTTCCCTTAACAACTTTAGCAGTTAAATGATGAGTGGCTGAAGAGCTGTTCATCCTTCCCAGGGTGAGAAATGCCTGGTGGAAACCATAGCAAAAAAACCTAAGAAGAAATCCCCTACCCATGCTGCAGAATGCTGTGGGTGCATCAGCCCACCTGCCCAGGGAAGGGTCCCTGGAGACCCCCCTGGATTTTACTTTCCCTGCAGCAGCAGCAGGATGCAGAGCTGATGAGTCTCTCCAGTAAATAAGTGCATTCGTTGTGGCCATGGATGCAAACCCAGGGGCTTGACACGGCATTGACTTCCCAGATATTGTATGGCCAGGGAGCCTCAGTCATTGTCAGCAGCATGAAGGGAAGGATAAAAGACCTGAGCTCAGGAGTGCAGAGCAGGTTTGTAAGGAGAGGCAGTATCTTTTATTAGACCAACGGATAGTCAGGAAAAAAAGACCCAGGCAGGTTTTTGGGCACATGAGCTCTGAAATAGAAGAAACAACTTTCAAGAAGAGTGCCAAGGCTGAACTGTTTATCTCCTGCACTCCCCCGCCTCCACTCCTGGGAGGCTGACGGCTACATCGCCACATTCCAGCCATCGTCCCTGGGCTGGGATGGAGCTCTGCAGTGGGACTGCTCCCCGAGATCCAGCCATCCTCCCTGGGCTGGGATGGAGCTCTGCAGTGGGACTGCTCCCCGGGATCCAGCCATCCTCCCTGGGCTGGGATGAATCTCTGCAATGGGATTGCTCCCTGGGATTGATCCAGCCATTCTTCCTAAGGTGGGATGGAGCTCTGCAGTGGGATTGCTCCCAGCCATGCCTGAGGCGTGGAGGAACAAAGGCCCAAAGCGGGAAGAAAAGCCAGTGGTAAGGAAGGGAAGTGTCCTGCAGGGTTTGGTGTGTCAGGTGAACTCTGGAGTAGCTTTTTTCTGGATGGCTGAGATGCAAGAAGCCTGTGGAAAGGACATGATGCTCAGGCAGACACGACCAACTCTGTGTTCTGCAAACAAAGGATACACCTAAAATATTGTCTTGTGTTTCTAACAGAGTTAGATACCATGAGCAGAATGTATGGAGGAAAGTACTCATTCCAGTGATATATGTACTCTCAACACCAGTTCAAAGGCTCAGGCTTCCTGCAAATCTGTGTCTTGTCCCTGAGCAGCACATTTTGCATTTGGATATCTGAACGAGAACAAAAATGTTAGAACCAGCCACCACTGCTGTCACTGAGGGTGGCGGTGCTGGAGCTTCAGAACCATCTGTTGTTTCAGTGAAGTGTGGTTAAATTCATGTCCGCTCCATTTGCTTTGGATCTGTCAGCATCACACACAAGGTGGAGGAGGACTCTTCTGTCCAAACTGCCCTGTTTGGTCGGTGTGTCCACTTTTGTGAACGTCTGCCCACACAAACACAGCCAGGCCCTCAGCACAGTCAAGCTTTCCATCTAAAATACCAAACCATACAAGAGCCATAAAGTTTCTTCCCTGCTCTTCTCACAGACCCTAATGTGGTAGAAACACAAATCCTGTGAGAAGGTAGCACCTGACACCCATCAAAGATCTGATAAACAGACGATTCATCTTACTGAAAGGTCTCCAGATCTCTCCTTACTACCCCTGCAACCATTCTCAGTGTTCTCAGGGTGAAGTCCCAGGGGTGGGTTGGGGCATTTTAAGAACTGAAGACCATTTCTTCCCCATGACATATTCCTAGGATAATGGGAATCCTGAGAACTCCCAGGACCACCCATGGCTGCCTGCCATAAGCCTGGAGAAATCATTTGTCATGTGGTCCAAAATGGTCTGGAAAACCTCCAGAGCAGCTAGGATTTAAGCATGTTCTTTAGGTCCTGGGTTGCTGGAGAAGAACCACAGCTGTAAGAGATGCTCCAGTGAGAAAGAGATTCTCCAGCAAGCAAGAGATGCTCCATGCTGTCCTCTTCTCCATGGCAGTAAGAGGCAACCAGAAGTGAGAGATGCTCTTCTGCCTCAAGCCTGATCCCCTCCAAAGTCTGTGCAGAGCACGTCGAACATTCCGATGCCGTTGGCAGAACCAAGCCTGTGTGGCAAACACAGCTTTGGGTCGAACCGGTGAAACCAGGTCTGAGCAGCCACCCAGTGCTGCTGTTCAGTGAAAACCCAGCCCTGCCACTGACCTCACCGAGTGAGCCAGCTTTGGGAAAACCACAGGGCTATCCACCCAAGCAGTCTGAAAAGGCAACGGCTTCCCTCCAACCGCTGCTTTACAGGAGCCCAGATGCCTCTGAGATGTCTTTTGTTTCTTGCCAGATGTTTGTGGTGGCATCTTGGAGCAAAGCTCCTCCCTGGCTCATCCCCAGCCTGGGAACTGCCCTCAGAGGCTCCGCAGAGCGGAGTGCCTCGAGCAGGGAAGGTGTCCACACACGTAGACTTTGTGCACAGGCCGTGTTTGCTCTGAGGTGTCAGCTGGGAGTCAAATGCCCTGGCAGAGGTCATGGTCTGGTGGCAAGTCAGCAGTGGGTCCCCAGCACTGAGGGGAAGAGCCTCCAGTGTCTTCTCCAGGCCTGCAGAAGCCATTCCTCAGAGGAATTAGCAGGGCTGTGGTCTTCAGCCATGCAATGGTCCCTGGCACCCTCCTCAGGCATGGGAACGACCTCCTGCCCAGCAACGCTGGGAAACAAGTCTGGAGAGCCAAGAGAGAGGGAAATATCGTGCCAGACTCCAAAAAATGAGTCACCCAGAGGGATGGAGGCAGCAAACGTTAGGATGAAGTAGTCCCAAATCCTTTGAGCCATTTGGAGATCCCCTTTAGTGGGGGTTGCAGTCTGGCTGAGATTCACCAACCCTGCTGCAGGACTGACAGGAGGGCTGGGAGCAGAGCTGGCCCGGCTTGGAGCTTCCAAAGGAATTCCTGGTTTGTGCTGGACATGCCCTCTCCTGCCCTCCTAGCCTGGTCCTGCTCATTCCGCCGCAGCATCCCTGAGTCAGAGCCCTTCTTCCCTGGCAAATAGATCCCTCCCTCCACGGGAAACTTTGGGGGAAGTCTCAGGAACTATCTTTGGGGGATGGTACAGATTGTATGATCATGGCTTGAGGAAATTATTATATTTTTAATTGAATTTTGTGTGCTATGCACAGATACTACAGTAGTGGGCCCTTTATCAATTGTTAACATGAATACTAATGAATACTAATGCTAATCATTTGTTTCTGGAAACAAATACAAAGATACTTGATGGGGGGGAAAAAAAAACCCCTCTCTGAATTTTAACACCAAAAATAATGAAATGCATTTCAGGCCGGGGTTGGCGGAAGACAAAACCCCTCAGCTACAGTATCGTGACACTCAACGTGAGATACTCGCACTAACCACTCCGGCACGGCAAGGCCGGCCTCCGAAAATGACTCAGGTAACAACTCCAGCAACCTTGGCCCAAACCTGCAGCGGGAGCTCCGCGGGAGCCACGCGAGGGCAAACGCCGCAGGGCACAGCCCCGGCTCCTCCTCCGGAGTCCGCCGGGGCACGGAGCGATGCGGCCGCTCCGCTCTTCATTCCTCGCGCTGATTTACAAGGCGCCCATCTCTCTCCAGCAGCTGCTCGTGCTTTACGAGGTTTGCAGATGAAAGCCAACGCGATTTCCACCCACCCAGCCCAAACGGGAAGGCGCGCTCAGTAACCCTTTCCTAACCCTGGAGCCAGGGATTTTGCGGGGAGCAATTTAGCCGGCAGGAGATTCCAGGAAGGGCAATTAACGAAAGGCTTGGATGAAGCTTGTCTTGTATCTCGTTCCAAACACGGCCGTAGAGGTTTGCACTGGGGCGGGGGAGGCAAACGTTAAAGGCAGGGCCTGCTCTGGAGCACACCCAGTCTGCAGCACCTGCAAATTTCTCCCCCAGGATAAATAACTGAGCTACCTCCGTCACTCGGGGCTGTTCAAATTATTCACAGCAAATAAATTACCAGGTGTATTTAGTCTGTTGTCGTTCCCCCCCTTTTCCTGCTCGCTCATGAATCACTTGGAAATAGATTCTGATTTCTGCAAGTGTGTCTATTAGTCATGATAAGGAGCCGTGGCACGGCGCAGGCGAAGGCGGGTGGCCCACGGGCTGTGGGCAAAGGCTCGTTACTGGCCTTGAGTCTGCATCTCGGCGGTGATCCAGGTCCTGCTTCCGAGGCCGATTGGTGTTTTCCCCCCCCCTTCCTTTTTAACGAGCAATGGGAGCAAGAGGAAGGACCGCAGAGGTGCTCAGCACAAACCTGCTCTGGCAGGCAGAATCCCCTGCTTCTCCTGCAAACGGGGCTGCTCCAACACAGCCCTCGAGCCCCGTGGGGCTGGGGGGTCCTCGCCAATGCCGCTCCGACCCACAGGCACGTCGGTATCCACCGGTTGCATCCCACGTCTGAGCTTTCACGACGGCCAACCAGTGCTGCCCGCGCATCTCCAAGACTCAGCACACCTGCAGGATGTCTTCTACTGCCAGCCAGAACTTTCGTGGGAAGAAGTTTCGTTCCCTCCCGTTACGGGATCAGCCTCAGCCCCGGGCTCTGCCCGTGGGAAGCAGAGGATCGGCCCCATCTCCTCTGCTCGAGCCCTTTGCCTCCACAGGCGATTCCCGCCCCAGCAGACAGAACGGGGCTGCCCTGATGCAATTCCAGTGTTCCGCTCGCTACGGGGGGAGGGAAAACTTGTTATGGCCGGAATAGAACTCGCACGCCCAACTTGGGCAGCCCGGGGAGGTGAGGGGATGCAGGTGGGAGGAGAGGAGGAGGAGCTGTGGCCGCCCTTCCTGTGCGGCACGTGGCGCTCAGGTTCCAGGGAAAGGGAGACGTGTCTGATTACTGGGCAAACAATAGTGAGCAGCGCTGTTTAAACACATCCAATTACCGCTGTTATTCAGTGGGCAGAGGCCGATGTGAGAACGCAAACACGGAGAGCACAGAGGTCTCTGCCGGGGAAAGCTGTAGGAGCCTCGTAGCTCTCCCCTCTGAAAAGGGATTTAATCAGCAGCTGCTCATTGGCGGGGCAAGGAGGAAGAATGAGCGCTTTGTGCGCAGCACTGACTTTTCCCACTCCCTGGGGCACGCAGATAATTCCCCCGATCACCTCCCTCCCCTGGGAAGCGCTGCTTGATGGCACAGATCGGGCTGCTCCGTCCAGCCAAACACCGCCCGGGGCATAAACCCGAAAGAAACGCCTTCATTTCCCTCTGCTGCTCCGACTCTGCTGTGGTCCAGAGGTTTGTGATGACCAAGAAATCCCTCAGGCCCACCAGAGGCGCTGGGGGGTGGAGGACTCTCCACCACCCTACCCAGACCGTGCCATCCTCTCCCCTCCCAGCCGGTGCTGGCTTTAGTTCGGCAGTTTGGTCTCCGTGGCTCCTGTTCAGGGGGAGACATCGAGATTTTAGACCGGGGAGCTGCCAGTGGCCAGTTTTACCAGGATCGAGGGAACTTAGCCTCGGTCGGCTCAGTGCCTGCCCTCGGGCTGCAGTGACACGAGCGGCCGTGTAACGAGTCTCCCACGGCCTCCTTCTGCCGCCATCACCCATTTCTCCAGCCACTGGCGTCCCTAGATCCCAGCGGAGCAGTCTCCAAGAGACCAGCCCCACCTCAGCCCGAAGGACTCCATCTGACCCCTTGGCGTGGGGAAGGCTCACTGCAGACGAGCAAACCGGTCCCACGTGCTCCCCAAACGGAAGAATTCCCCCGATTTTATAGGATTAACGCTCTCACCAGAATCACAGGTGATTATTGCTCCCTTCGGTGCTTTCACATGGCTTGGAATAACGCCCCAGGGACCCATAACAATTAACCGACTTCAGCATCTCACGCTGCCGTCAGTCAGAGACACAGGAGGAGAGAGCCTCCAAAATGAATCAAAGCAGAGGGAATAAGTAGTTTAGTCCTTTTCTTTGCTGTTATTCCCATGTTAACATCAGAGTTTTCCCCCGTGGGATGACAACAATTTCTGCTTGAGCAGAAATTCACCGAGATAAATGAAGATTGCGCTTTCATTTCTGTGCATGCGCTGCTCTTCAGTGACACATCCCCAAAACCAACTCCAAAGAACAGGGGAAGAGGATCTTCCTCCTTGGGTGGCTTCTTCTGGCTTCGGGAGCATCCCAGCACGGTTCCCCTCAGGGCTGAAGGTGTGCTGAGTCCCGAGGGAAGGCAGCTGGGCTGTGCCAAGGCTTCTGCTGCTCCCATCGCTGCCCTGACACGTGCGGGGAGAGGGTATTTTCTTCCGTTCACGGAGAAGGATTCTTTCCCAGATTCTTTCCCAGTCCTGGTCGCCTGTTTAATTGCTGCCCAAGGACTCGCTCTGAGTCGTGCCATGCTTTAGTCCTTACCTGCCAGGTACGTGGTGCTGCCGGGGTCACGGGGCTTCGCTCCCGATCCTCAGCAGGATCTCAGGACAGAACGGTCCGGGGCTAGAGCGGGATGGGAACGCAACCCCCCTGGCACGTCCCCAGGTGAGAACTGCTCCTGCCTGGCAGCAAAAAGTCTGAAAAAATGTGATCTGCTCCAGGTGATCTCAAGTCCCTTCCAACACAAAACATCCCATGAATCTATGAAAATGGACTGCAAAAATCCTGCCCGTTTCCATTTTTGTGTTGCAGTTGCAAAATATTTGTGGTTTGAGCCCTATTCCCTTCGAAGGGCTTTTTATTCTAATACAGGAATTTTTCAAAGATGCAAATGCATTTTCTCTTTCCCTTGCAAACAAGGTACAAACCAGGTATGCTTCTCTGTGGGAAATTTTCCATTAAAAAATAAAAAAGGTTTTATCGATATTCTACATTTTGAAATCTATGATAAATCACACCCCCCCCCCAGAAAAAAAAAAAAAAAAAAAAAAAAAGGAAAGGAAGAAGAAACAGCTGCAAACTCAAATTAGGCTGAAATGCAGGGGATATAGTGGGGATGGCAGCGTTTATCTACTTTAAGGTGCTTTTAGGGGAAATAAAGGCCCTAAAACACTGGGGCCAAAACATTTTAGCATCGCAGCTCAGAAGCAATGGGGGCCTGCAGCAGGTCACGTCCAACATCCTGGTGTGACAAGGCAGCAGTTTCCCCATCCCAGTGTGGGGCTGGTGGCACAAACCACCTTTGTAGAACACACCCACTTCCACTGGAGCCTGGGAAAGGCGTGGATGGCACGGGCAGGTCCCAGCCGCTCCGAAATAGCTCAGTGCCACTGAAGTGAGAGGAGCAGCTCCAGACAGCGGCAGCCACGGCTGGAGCTGCCAATCCAAGCTGCCTGGGACAGGGAAACAGCACAGCAACTGCAGAGCCTCCGGGGGAGGATCCATGTGTCAGGCTACGGTGAGGCGCCAGAAACATCTTAGGATGTGCTGATAGATGAGCAGAGTTTAAAAGTCTGCAAGAATAAACCTGAGGGATGTGCACAAGGTGGAGACTCAGCTGCGCGAGGGCCCAAACAGAGGGTGCAGCCGTGTGGGTGCAGATATCAGGGCATCAGAGAATCATGGAATGGTTTGGGTAGCAAGGGACCTGAAAGCTCATCTGGTTCCAGTCTCATTCCATGGGCAGGGACACCTTCTGCTAGCCCAGGCTGCTCCAAGCCCTGTCTAGCCTGTCCTGGAACACTCATCCCATCCACAGCTCCACCCTCCCGCAACCCCAAACCCCGCGGGCCGGGGCTGCCCATCGCCGAGCTCCTTCACTCATGTGGAGTGGCAGAGCTGTGCCACGGTCTCAGGTGCCACAGGTCTTCCCCGAACCCCTGACACAGCCCCCACACCCTGCAGCGAGGCCTTTGGAGAGCAGGGAGCGAGTCTGGGAAGCTCTGCCTGAGGATCTGGCTGCTCAGCCGCTCTTTCCCTCAGTGGGAACCGGGCAGCTCAATCTTTGCGCCGTGCTTTGAAATCTCCCCGGAGAGTTCCCAGAGGCAGGAGAGGGGTTGTGATCCCTTTTCTCCCTCCTCTCCCACGTGAGCAGGGCTCACCCCGCTCCTGCCTGCCCGCCGGGACCAGGAGGGGCTGCAGCGGGCTGGGCTGGGCATCTTTTCTTTGAAGTGGAGCGAAATCCTAAAGCTTTCATTCGGAGAGTGCAAATCACTGCTAAAAGCTCTCCCCTCTCTGACCCCCATCTCGGAAACTCTAATCCAGCCTCACCGGCTTCACCGGTTTCCTTTTGTTTTTTGGTTGTTTCTGTTTTTCTTTCCAGTGTTGACCTTTGTGTTCAAGCATAGCTGACCCCAGCTGGAAACAAAACTGCAGCCCCCTTCAACCAAGAGGTTCACTCTTGATTTATTTATTTTATTTTTTCTTTACACTGTTTCCCCTATTTCTGCACGGTGAACACACTCTCCAAAGCCCCCGGTGGTGGCTGCCTGGTTTGGATTAGCTAAAACGGGTTTTTGCCGAGCATTACTGAGATGACTTTGGAGCTCGGAATGAGGATGATGATAATCAGGGGGCTCTGATAATCAGGGGCTCTGATAATCAGGGGGCTCGTTAGGCTCTGCTAATAAAAGGGAGTGAGTGGATCGCGCCCGGTGTCGCACAACCCTGAATCTACCCAAACCCGGAGTGCGTGGAGGGCAGGGACCACCACAGCCGGGATGGCTGCGGGACAGGTCTGTGGCCACCAGGACAAGGCGACAGCTTCCCACAGTGACCGAGGAGGGGTGCGTAGAGGGCAGAGAACTCGACATTTTCCTTGG
Organism: Tichodroma muraria; assembly: GCA_013390105.1. Taxonomy (NCBI): domain Eukaryota; kingdom Metazoa; phylum Chordata; class Aves; order Passeriformes; family Sittidae; genus Tichodroma; species Tichodroma muraria. The sequence continues at coordinate 87,475 of WAAG01002471.1, read as the reverse complement.
CCTTGCAAGCAAATCCAGGAATTCCTGAGTTTTCCACGACTGCTGGGCTTTCCTCCGGGGCAGGTGGAGCTGCCAAATCGCGGCTTGCCCGGTGCTAATCCGGGGAGCCGGGCGATTAGCGCGGAGCTGCCCCGGGGCCCGCGGGAGCGCAGGACGCATCGCTGCACTCGCCGCCCCTGCCTGCCCTCGCCCCCGCCGTGCTAAGCACGTTATCTGTGCGGGCCTTGTCGGGAGCCGCAGCCCGGCTGGGAAAAACCGCAGCCACGGTTCCCAGCCGCAGCCCGGCTGGGAAACGCGGCCGGGAGAGCTGGAGTTCTGCACCGGTCACTGCTGGTCTCACCACGTGAGTTTTCCCAGGAGAAAGCACCAGGCTGGGAGCCCTCTCTGCCCCCGTGGGATGCTATCCGATGGCAACATTGCCTGTTTGTGTCTGCAGGGTGACAAATCCCAATAAATCTGCCAAAATTAAAGGCAAAATGAGATTCCAGGTGCCTTCCTGCATCCTCCCCACTCGCCCAAGAGACCCAAACTCAAACCTGCTGGTGCAGACCCCACAAACTTGTGTTGGGTGTCTACAACCAAAAGACAGACTCAGGTCATGAATTAAGGCTACATTAGAAGGATTTTGCACGTGCTGTGATGCCTCTGGTGACTTCTCCGAGGGTCTCCTGCTCTGGAGTGTTCTTGGAGCTGCTCCTCTTGCTCCAGCCCCAGGTGCTGCTAGTCCTGAGCCTCCTCCTCCTCCACCTCCAGGCACGGTGAGGTGACACTTTTGTTGTTCCTTACTCTGAGCCTTGCCTTTAGATCTGACATCAACGTGGCTACTGGGATTAGCTGTCTCCTCCTGCTCCAGTTTGTCCCCCTGCTCCAAGTTTCTGGGTTTCATCTCCTTCCTCACTGCCTCCTAAAAACAGAACAGCAAGGTTTCCAAAATGTTTCACACAGCTGGAGGCCTGAGTCACAGCTGCTCCTCTTAACACCTCTAAAAAGCAGCTTGCCCTGAGCCCTCGTGTGGCAGCAGCACACGTGGATGAGTCCAGGGCAGCACAAACTGGGAACTCCTGTGTCCTCGTGCAGCAGGAGATGACGGCAGGGGCACTGCTGCCCCCGGAGAAGGGGACAAAGCATTGCTCCTCCTCCCCAGTGATGTTGCCCCTTCCATGGGGAGAGTCCTTGGTGGGGAGCAGGCAGGACCTTGCCCTGTATTTTGAGTCAGCCCTCCAAGAGCTGGCCTGGAAACAGCAGGGGCTCCCCTCATAAAATCAAACTCACCCCATGTCTTGAGTCCTCTCCTTGCTGATTTCCGGCTGGGTGACGTGGCTGATCTCCTGCTGCACTTGGCTGTTTTCCTTGTCCTTTCTAGAGACTCTTTAATAATTTGGATTTTTCGTGTTTTATTTTATCTTATTTGTTTTCCTCTAATGACAACCTTCCTTTATCTCCCTAAGACTTTCTCCCCTCTTCCCTGCTTTCCCTGACCAATCCTCCCTTTAGCTTCTTATTTTTTACCTCTAAGTATCCTTCTGCTGATTTAGTGCTGTACCAAATCACTGTAGGGCTTCCTGCTTGTCTGAAGGGCTGCACCTCGTGTGAGTTCGGATGGCTCTGCCCCACACCCACTCTCTCCCTGGGGGAATCACTCCCTTCCCCGGGGAGCACCTCTCTCCCCCTGGGAGCATCAATCCTACTCTGGGAATATCAGTCCCACTCTGGGATCATCACTCACCAAGCAGGGATTACCACTCCCTCCCCGGGAGCATCACTCCCATCCCATGGAGCATCACTTCCACCCCGGAAAAGCCACTCCAGCCCTCAGGGTGCATCACACCCTTCCCTGGGGGGCGTCACTGCCTTCCTCGGAGTGCATCGCTCCCACCCCGGGCAGCATCACTCCCACCCCGGGGAGCATCACTCTCCCACCGAGGAGCATCCCCCCCTTCCCGGTGTCCATCGCTCCCCTCCGGGGTCCCTGGCTCCCCCGGGCCGGAGCACCACTGGCTGTGTCCAGGAGAGGGCGCTGGCGGCGCAGCCCACGACCTCCTTATTGCCGCTTATCTACAGCGACTTCACTGCTTTAACTTCTTTTTTTTTTTTTTTTTTTTTCTTTTTCTGCTAAATATTTTTTTTCCCAATGTCTCCTTAAGTCTCCCCGTGCCAAACTCCTGTTCTCTGGGTCCCTGCTGCAGCCTTAATCCCACCACCAAAGCTGCAGGTGCTAAGCATGGTGCTGGTGGTCTCCTGGGACAGAAGGCTGGGAGGGTCCTTGTCCCAGCTCTCCACTCCTGGCAGCGCAGTGTGCTGGAGTCCCAGGGGCAGTCCCACCCAGGACCTTCCTGCCTGCTCTGGTTTTCCCAGAAGACACCCAGATCCAGCTGCACAAAGGTGTTGGGGGGGTCCCTGTTACCTCTCCAGTCTCTTTCCCCCTTCCCAGAGAAGGCAGCAGCTCAGCCCCTACCCTCAACAGACACCTGCTGTTAAAAACACCATTTTCCCAGGAGAAGCTGTGCTGCAAATTCCCACTGCACACATCCACAGGCGGCCAAAGGCCTTCCCTGACCATTGAAGCATCTCTTCTCCCGCTGCTGGGGGAATGGGAGCAGGCCTGGAACGCAGCTGCAAAGTAAAGCACTGCAAGGAGCCTAAAAATAGCGCCGTGCGTCTGATCTGCGTCAGCCGAGCTGAATTTTCAAGTGCAGTTGTGCTCCGGGAAAAGACACCCTCCTCACTGCCTGTTTGTCTATCCCTGCCTTCGGATGCTCCTTGCTCCTGATCCCTCTGCAATTCCCGCCCCTCGGCAAGGGGGGATGGCAGCTCCCCTGGCTGCCTGCTTGGCACACTCACTGGGGGATGTGGCAGCTGGCTCTGCTTTCCTCAGACGCTATATTTCTTTGGTAAACTCTGCTTTGCAGAGACAATTTTTTAATGCTTCTGTTGTATTTTTTCCCCGCTTTTTCCATCTTTTTCTTCAATGAAAGGATCTTCTTGGAAACCTCTGCAGCCCCTGGAGCGAGCTGTGTGAGGGGCCTGGCGGTGCACAACATCTCGTGGACCAAAAGCAATGTTTTAGAAGTATTTTGTTCATTAAGGCTTCTCGGAGGAGTTTAAGGAAGGTGAAGTGAGGCTGGGAGGTGGAGGATGAGCTTGCCATTAGCTACAAATGACCCTCTTTTGACCTCTTTCACTCTTAATTGTGCTGCTGCTCACTCAGATCCCTGCAAACTCTGCAAGGATCAAGGGCATGTTTTATGTCTAAACGGGGCTGAAAGCAGCGTGAGGTTTTCCAAACTGCCTAAGTCACCACAGACTTCTGTAAGTGCCAAGAGGCGCCACTTATTCCTCCCTGAAATCCTGAGTGTCCCTGAAAACTTGCCCCAGTAGGCTCTGAGTCCTCTCCCCCTCATCAGCACTGTGGATTTTTGGGATGTCTCTCCTTCCAAGGGGAATCAGATATTGCTCGTACTCCCTCTTTTGTCATGGGAAAACATTACTGTCGGAACACAGAGTGTGAGATCAGAGTTTTTAAGGGCTCTTGTGTCACGTTTTTCAGGTGGGCCCTGTCCTTGGCCCCTCCCAGGCCAAGAGGTGAGGTCTTGGTGGCGTTGCAGGTCCAGGCTGCTCTGGGCTGTCTTTGCCAGGTGCGACAGGAGCTCTTCCTCCCCTTGAGTTGCCCCCTCTGAGATCCCCAGGGACTGCTCAGGGGACAAACTCTCCAGGCTCTGCTGCAGCTGGAACACCTGGGAACCTCCAGCCGCTGCTTCCTTGTCCTTGGTGGGCCCTGGATCTTCCATGCAAGGCAAATCCATTGCTCGTGGTCTTATCTAGAAAGAGCCAAGTGCGGCCCCTCTGCGAGAGCATCTCTGGGATTTCTGCCAGTTCCTGCCTCTCCTGCCCCTGGTGCCAAACCCACGGCCGGTCCTGTCGCCGGGGGCGCTTGGGAATGGATGGGGGAACTTTCCACGTCCCTCCCTCTCCCTCTCATCCACAGCCCCGTGGTGTTGGGAAGGGGAGGAGAGGCCCTCGTGTGTCCACACGCAGCCCCTGTTCTGCCTGCAGGACTGAGGGCAGGAAGCCAAAATCAAATCTTCCTTTTTTTTTTTTCCCTCCTTTTTTTTTTTCTTTTTTTCCCAGAGTGTATCACTGGCTATTGTCCTTATCAAACAAAGCCCTTTCATCAGAGGTTCTTTAACACACTTTATTTCTCTTTTATTTTGCTTTGAAATAAGCCGGGCAACAATTAATTTCAGAGAGAGAGAGAGAGAAAGAGAATTCAACAAGGATCTATTACTACTCTCGGCTTCTATTGCTGTAATGAAAATCTATTTCCTTTCCCTTTTGTGTCCCATATAATTTAATGCCCATTTTATTAATGGTCTGAAATAATTACGGAACCTTTTGTGATTCTCAAGTATGTTTCATTTAATTGTGCAATAAACGCCTAATCTCTTCCTCCATCTGAAGCTATTATGGCATTAAAATTAACAATTATGCAGCAATGCGCCCGGGTCCATAGAAATCACTCCAGATAACTAGACATATATAAATCATTCATGAGAACAATTTCTGAAAAGAGACGAAGGGAGAGAAGAAAAAAAAATTGTGTTGAGAATGACATTGGGAAGCCAAGGGCCTGGTCTCTAAGAAGATAGCAACACCTTAAAAAAATCTTTTCCTCTTCTTTTTTTTCCTCCTTTTTTGTTATTATTATTTTACTAATTGTGTTCAGTGGCACAGCTACCCCCCCTCCATTAGCCTGACAGATATTTTCAGAATTAATTAACTGTTAGCTCAGAGGATAAATTGTTCATTATCAATTTTTCCCCCCTTCCTTCTTTCTTTCTTTCCCTTTATAGTTTTTTTTTTTTCTCCTTTTTTCCCCCTTCTCTTTCAGGCCAGCAATTACACTCTCCGCCTTTCACTGGCAGGTCCTGTTCTGCAGGAGGTAATCCAAATGGGGAAAGTGCTTTTTCTTTCAGCCCTATTCACTGGTGCTCTTCTCCCTTTTGTAGGATTTAATAACCACGGCTGATAGGCGCGCCGTGGACAGAGAGGTTAAGTTTGTTGTCTCAGCACTTTGTCGACAGAGGATGGCTCCAGCATCCTGCTGCCTCTCCAGCCCTCCGTCCCCTCCGCTCTCTAATTGCCGCTCCTTTAATTGGCGTTGGAGCCCTGCTCTGCACGGGGCTGTGTCTTGGCCACCCAAGAAAGGGGGTCTGGGGTGGCTCCAGAGAGGAGAGTGTGGGGACAGAAGCCTGGCGTGTCCACCTCGAGCAGAGGATCACAGGATGGCTAAGGTTGGAAAAGCCCTCCAAGATCGCTGAGTCTGACCATTCTCCCAGTGCTGCCGAAGCCACTGCTAACCTGCGGCCCCAAGTGCCACGTCCTTTTAAATCCCTTTTAAATCACATGCCTTTAAATCCCTCCTGGGGCAACAATTCCACCTGGGCAGCCTGTTCCAATCCCTGACCGCTCTTCCAGTAAAGAAGTTTTCTCTAATATCCAGTCTAAATCTCTGGTGCAAGTTGAGGCTGCATCCTCTTGTCCTGTCAACAGCATCTCCAGGACAAGAGACAGTATGGGACAAGAGGACAGCAGCCCACTGCTGGCTGCCATCCCCTACAAGCTGTGGGTCCCTGTCACCATTTCTCAAACCCTTGTCATAGCCGTGCTAATATCAGCTCCTGATACCATCACACCCTTCATCAGACCTACCTGAACTGGGACATCCAGGTGGTCACTCCTGCCCTGCTGATGGAGCCATCATATCTGCATTTCCAAGGACCAGAGGGGAGAAAGTTGTACCTTTAATATCTGGGTTTGTAAATTATTCACTTTGGAATGTACATTATTGGAAGCAGAGAAGAGATGTTGAGTCCAGCCTTCCTGATCTATCCCTGGAAGTGTTCCAGGCCAGGCTGGCTGGGGCAAGGAGCAACCTGGTCCATGGAAGATGTCCCTGCCCATGGCAGAAGGTGGAACAAGATGAGCTTTAAGGTCGCTTCCACCCCAAACCATTTTATGCCACTGTGTTGACCCAGGAAAGGAGCAGCTGCCTTCATCCCTCCTGCTGGCATCCTCTCCCAGGCCTGACAAGCCCACTTGCTTATCCTTCATATTTAAAGCTTTTTTGTACCCTCTTTGTCCATCCTGCCCCACAACCTGAACTAAACTTCCTCCCGAGAGGCAGCTCCAATATCTGCTCTCTGTGACCAGGGACAGGAGGACCCCAAGGAACGGCTGGAACTGTGTCAGGGGAGTTTACATTGGATATCAGGAAAAGGTTCTTCCCCCAGAGGGTGCTGGGGCACTGCCCAGCTCCCCAGGAAATGGGCACAGCCCCGAGGCTGCCAGAGCTCCAGGAGCCTTTGGACAACGCTCCCAGGGATTCACAGGGTGGGATTGTTGGGGTGTCTGTGCAGGGCCAGGAGTTGGACTCTGATCCTTGTGCATTTCTTCCGACTATATCTATTTCATTTTGTCTCTTAACACATTGTCTGTTGTGGAAATACCACCACTGGAGCGTTGAAAATGTTTGATGCTGCCCTGTGTCTCAGGAAACATGGATCAGGAACACGACTTCACTGGCACATCCATGGTTAAAGCTCACATCCAGGTACAGGTTTGACCAACGACTTCAATTAATCACTTTGAATAATAGCAGCACATTAGAAATGAGAGAGGCCACTGAGAAGAAAATCTATAATCAGTGAGATCAGGAGGGAAACAGACTCTATCAAGCACTACAATGAGCATGGTTCAAAAGATGATTTGTAAAATCAAAATCCCAAATTCACCCAGTGACCTACCTTCTTTCACGCCAATGGAGGGAGTCACACTTCATTTTTTATATCTTTTCTATCTAAAAGATCATTTTTCTGATCAGGTCAAAAAGCCCAACCCTACTGGCAGATGATGATTGGGACATCTTCAGGGCAGTGTTGTGAATTTAGAAATGTTTAGAAACAATCTTTGGCTCTATTTGGAATGAAGAGAGGTGGAGGGAAAAACTCTTCTGTACCACAAAATTGAGCAATGGAGTCTCCAAAATCACCTCTTTCCCTGCTTGGTCCATTGCTGGGTGAGCATGGCAGGGTCCACCCTTGTTGTACAACCATCCCAGCAGGCTCTAGAATGGACTCTCTCCATTTTTTGGCTCTTATTGAAGGCTTCTTTTGACCTCTGGCATCCTCAGGGTCACAAATTCCCAGGTCAGTGTGCCACAAAGTTGACACCAACAGCTGCCCCACAAAACACCTTCGTGGACTCCCCCAGCGACTGGCGGCTGCCGCCATAACGGATCCTTGTGGATGTGGAATTTGCTGCTAAGAGGGGTTGTCTCAGGGTGGGTGCCTCTCTGAGCAGCATCACAGGAGCAGCCAGCAGTGGATTCCATTGGTGTTGGACTCAGTGATCACTGGGCATTCCCTCCAGCTCAGGGCATTCCGTGATTCCATGGCACTTTGGTGGCGGGTTCCCGCAGTGCTGGCATTGGCTGGAAGACTGCAGTGCCGGGATTTGGGAAGTGCCACAGGCACAGCTGGCAAAGACTGAGTGCCAGGGCAGTCTCCCAGCTTATACCTTTTCCTCCTGCCTTGGCATAAGGTGTGTTCATGTAAGTGCAGGAGAGAGATTAAAATGTGTCCTTTCAATAAAGACGTTATTTCCACCTCATTTAGATTTTCCTGTTCTTAATGTACTTCATCGTTCCAGTTCATTTTATCGAAGTGTTTTAAAAAGCTCTCCTCTTCTATTTCTCCCTGGTGAGGATGATTAAGATAGAACAGGAATAATCTGCATGTTTCCAAACTTTGCTGCCTGTCTGGAATTAAATCACAACTGCAATGAGGAGAGGGAAGAGAGGAGCGGGGAGCTGAATGCTCAGAGCCAGGAAAGAACAAAAAATCATGTCTGAGAATGCCACAGGCAACAATTTCAGTGCACAGCCCACACTTGGCCTTCAGGAGGTGACCACAGTCCAAATTACCTGGGAGACAGCTGGCAGGTTGCTGTGCCCTCACCTGTAATGCTGTTTATTCCCTGGAAACGCTACTGATGGCATAGAAACCGAGTCCCTGTCCATGTTGGAAATACCAGTGAAGAGCAAAACCCAGTCCTGTGACAGAAACAGGATTCCTTGTCAACCCTCTCACTGCCTTCAGGAAAACCCTCCCACATTTTCACTCCATGAAGTGTTTTATCCAACATTAGGAAAGTGCTGAGGGCATGGAGCAGGTGTGCAGGGCAGTAGGAACCATGTCACTGGTAGAGGGGACCCACTTCTCCTGCTGGATCACACAGACATTGTGTGATTCATGTCTGAGATGGAAGAGGAGAGGACCCAGGACCTGCCAGCTCTGAGGATGGTGTCCAAGAAGCTCAGAAATGGAGAATGGAGCCTCTCACTCATCCTGCCATTGGGTGGACATCCTGCCATTGGGTGGTCGGATCTGTGACATGGTGAGCAACAGTGGTATAGCTTAGATCCAGCTGCCTCCAGCACTCCATCCCCCAGTTTTGAACAGACTCCATGAAGCACTACAGCATGGGGGTCATCAAACAGAGCTCCTGGCTAGATCTTAAAATCCCCTTGGCTTTTCACAGACCATTTCTACCTGAAAATCCAAAGCTGCAGGAAATAAGTTTCCTTGCTTGGCTTAAGCAACAAGAAGCTGTGGCTGCCCCATCCCTGGAAGCGTCCAAGGCCAGGCTGGACAGGGCTTGGAGTGACCTGGGATAGTGGGAGTTGTCCCTGCCATGGGCAGGGTCAAGATGGGATTTAAGGTGCCTTCCAACCCAAACCATTCCACGATTCTGTCCTGTGATTGTAACACTGGCAGCAGTGCGGTGCATTGATGGTGCTCAATGCTGAGATGGTCAAAACCATCCAAATTTCCTGTTGGACAGTTCATCCTCCTCAGGTGGAGGTAAGAGATGCGTCCTGTTCCTCAGCACCTCCTGTGGTGCAGATGTGCTGTCTGCAGCCAGTCAGAGCATTGCCTTAGCAAAGCCCATTTCATTTAATGACTGTTTTCATATCATTGCCGGGTATTTATTTACTTCCCAGAGCATGCTGGAGGTCGTAATGAAAAACGACCCAACCTCAGCACAGAGACTGCCCCACACTTAAGACGATTAAGATAAAGTCCCACATAAGTGGCCCTAATAAAAGGAATTTATCACGAGACATGGAGAGGAAGGTATCTTTATTCACGAGGTGAATAGCACTAAGGGTTGTCAGTGCAGATTCTCAGTTCAGGAAATTATCATTCATTCTCCAAATTACTGACTGCACAAAAATTACTAAATGGTGCGTTATCACTGCCTCTCAGCACGAGGATGTCTTTGTTGTACGTTTGATTACAAATGGCTCGCCCCGTGATTATCGTCAATAAATCACAGGTAAGCAGAGCACATGCCATGGGGAGGCTTGGCTGAGAGGCTCCTGGAGCTGCCGTGAAAGGAAAGACAAAAGCCTCCTCTGGTGAGGAGCTCTGGTCTTTCGGGCTGGTAATAACTCACTGCTCGTGTTGTTTATGCACAAGGACAGCCGTGGCCTCGCGTGGTCACGGCGAGAATTCAGAGACATGGAAAATGCATTTCCTTACCTCTCCATAAATCCATGCAAGGCAGAGATACCTGGGTGTCTTTTTTTTTGCCTTTTTT
>WAAG01002471.1:66772-77783 GCA_013390105.1 Tichodroma muraria | reverse complement strand
TTTTTTTTTTGCCTTCTGCATCCTGCCAAGAGCATCGGAGACGCAGCAGGTAGCAAATGGCAGCCCAGGATAATGAATGAGGAGAAGATAAGTGATACTTGTGCAGCTCTGCAGCAGCTTTGCCAAATGCAGTGCCCCAGTAACTCAAAGGTATCAGACAAGCCAGGACATTTCTGGGTGGCCAAACCCACCCATGAGGAGCCTTTGAGCTCTTCCTGCTCCCCAGATCTTTCAGCAATTCTTGTCTGGATTTAGGACACATCCGTTGACTTTTTCTGAAGACAATGTGAGGTTTTTTGTGGTGGAAATATATCCCTGTATCTACAGAGCCATCAGTAATAGGAGGAAGAGTGGAATCCTTGAGGTTGGAAGTATTTGACCTGCATCCTGCTATCCCAGTATGCTTTAGGGGAGCTACAAGGAAGCATCACAACTCGGAGTAGAAGATCTGTTTATTTTTCTCCTGTTGAGACCACAGAAGGGTCTTAGTCAGCTTAGTGATACCCTGCAAAGAGCAGCTCACATTTATTCCAGAAGAAAATCACGGATATAGTAGTGGGATCCTACCATGCATCCTCAAACAAATTTGGGCAGTGGATGGAACTTATTTTCCCAGGTAACACAGGATGGCCTTTATAATTGGGCTCATTGGTCCTGCCCCAGTGCAAACCCCTTCATTGTTACCTGTAAGTGAAGAAAACCCTGAACTCCTCAGTGGTTAAGGATAAAATCCTTAGCTCACCTCCTGTGTCAGGAGAGATTCTCGAACCTGGAAGACTTGATTCAACCACAGAATTCAAAGCTGACCTATATCAAAGCTCATCCTTGCTCCACACTTGACGCAGTCCTCTATGAAGTTACCTCCTACAGTTCTTGTGTGGGAAAAATCCACAAAGGTGGACAGAACCTTTTCCAGGAAGACTGTGTCAGAGTAGGAAGGACTATATGAGGAGCCAAGGCAATCCTGAAACAACTGGTGGTTTATTGTGCATCTGTTTTTGGAGGCAGACGTTCATTCTGGTGGAGTGTCTGTTGTCCAATGAAACAAACCCAGTTTCAACTAGGGAACCCCTAAAGAATTCCCCAGCAGCACGATGCTACCTTTTTCCCCCCCATCAGTGTCTCCTCTCCTTTCTTTGGGCGGTAGGAAAAGCAGGGGGTGCTTGCAAAGCCTCTCACAGAGCTCAGGCTTGGGCTCGGTGACACGTGGGCTGAGATTTAGATCCCTATCAGAGCTTGTGGCTCCGGCGATTACACTGCATTAAGGCTCTGGCAGTGTTGACAAACACTGCTCCAATTAGGAATTAGCCTGGCATGGCATCTGATAGCCCTGCTCACTGCTGACCTTCTAAATGGACAGCCCTGCCCTCCCCCTCTCTCCTTTGGCAGCAGGCAGGAAACAAACCCCGAGACCTCTCTCCACCATCCCTTCACCTCCTTTTTTCCCCTTTAATTGATGCATTTCCGTTGACAACCCTGAATATTGCCTTAATAATTAAAATAAATAATTAATGGCGGTTATTATGCTTCAAAATTTTCCCCCTTCCACATCCAGTCCAGCAGCACGTGACGCCACAGGTGATGATCCAGCCGTGCGTGTTTTCTTTCAGTATTCACAGAATCCCAGAATTTTGAGGGTTGGAAGGGACTTTAAAGACCATCTCACTCTCACCCCTCCACCATGGGTGGGGACACCTTCCACCAGAGCAGGTTGCTTGTATTGCTGGAGTCTTGTTCATCCAACAGCAAAGAAAGTGTCTTTATTTTTGGAAGCCAGTGTCCATCTAAAGCTCCAGACCTCCAAAGCCATCTCAGGCATCATGGGATGTTAGTATAAAAACACACAGTTGTGACCAGGACAACTGAAAAAAGGGGATCAGGAAGTGTCACATCCAAACTTCCAAAGGGGACATGAGGAAGGTGACACACACCAACAGTCATGGCAAATTTGTGTCAGAGAAGGGGTGGAGGCTTCTTCAAAGCTTTCTGGAGCTGGAGTGAGGGACCTCAACCAGAGAACAAACAGGAGTGGAATACAATGGATTTACTGTGGCTAGAAGTAGATATTTAAAAGGAACAGAAATGCAAACAGGACAGGGGCTGGGCAGGGTCACAGCAAGGCCATTTGAGGGGTGTTAAGGTGGTTTGTGCAGAAATGGATGGGGTACCTTCTCAGGTGCGGAGGAGACCGGAGAGCTGGAATGTCTGTTCTGGGTGAAGCTGAGCATGGAGGAATTACAGGACAGGGACTCTCTTCTTCTCTGCTTTTGGCCATGACTGGTACATCTGATCCCCCCATGAGGGATCTCCCCTCTGCCCTTGGCCGTGTAACACAGACCAGGGTGCTGGGGATCTGCTCTTCCCTTCCTTGGTGTTCCAAACAAATTGATCAGCGCTGCCACCTGAGTGATCCCAGATCACACACAGCTTCCAGGGGTCTCTGTACTGACATGGCACTCCCACCAAGCATTCCCAATAAATCACCAGTATTTTATTTTGTATTTTTCAAGATCCTTGTCTGCCATGACTGTCTCACTTCAGCCTCCTCTTGCAGTGTACGCAGCTCATCCACATGAAATTACAAGGAAAAGGCAACCAGAAATTATTCAAAGAGTCATCCAGTCTTGATCTGGGCACACAGGGATTCATCCTGCGCAACTCACGTGACACAGATACCAAATTTAGGCAGACAAATTCTGTTTCCAGGCTAACTTTCCTGACCAATACCACGAGAGAAGCTTTTGCTATTAGAGAAACCGTTATCTTTAATCATTCCCAAAAATGATAGCAACAGCAGTATCCCGGGCACAGAGTGATTCCCAGTTCCCACAGACAGACATGGGAGGCTGTGGACACGGGACCACCCATCAGGGCCTCTCCAAGTCCCCTTCTGGAGAAAGAGATGCCAGGGAGAAAACATCTGCTGTGTCTTGGTGTGAGATGAGTGAGTTGTGCCTGCACGAGGCACTCCCACCTTTGGTGGCCAAGCTGTTTTTGGATGGTTTTGGAGCCAAGCCTTTCTTGGTGCCAGCGTTGTATTAGTAAGGTCCTGCCCCAACATCCCTGACCGGCAACGGGATCACACGGATGCCGATGGATGACGGCCACGAACCGTGCATTCCATGCACACCTCCCTGCCCTCCTCAGCGGAGCAGGAGGGGTTTGTGCTCATTTCTTGCTCCAGCTCACGTGCTCCCATTAGAGCGGGGAGGGCTGGGGGGGCTGTTGTGGTTCCCTTCTCTGCGGCACTGGAAATTGATAAGGTTCATATGCATACAAAAGGCTGAATGGAGAGGCAGGAGGGTGAGCGGGGTCGTACACCCAGATGGATTTTTTAATTCCGGGGGAAAATAACACCACGCTCTCAAGTGATAACTGAGCCTTTCTTCCCAACTCGGACCAAAATATGATTTTTCATCTGCGCATTGGAGGAGAGGAAAATTATACAGAATTTCATTCTGCAGAATAATAAAGCTTCATGCTGAATAAAGCTCCCACAAGCCAGTGTAATTACTGGAGGGCAGGAAATACACTTTCAGTTTATATCTAATCACAATGCCATATTGTGTGCTGTGAAAAGGACTTCTGGAGGCCGGAGTGTTGCTGGAATGTGAGCAGACCCTGAAGACTTTCTTCTTGGCAGGACTTTTTCGGCTGGGAAAAAAAAAGGAAGACAAGTGGCTGGAGCCACTGAAGAGGACACAAAACCACCGTTTGAGAAGGATTCTGAAGGCCTTTTTTGGGGGGTTGACTCCACCCTGGCAGCTCTTTGACTGCAATTTGGGACTGATGCTGTGGCCCAGCAGGGCCAAAGGAGCACTTGGGTGGTTTGGGGTTGGATGCTGCTCCGTCCTGACGGATTGTAGACTATGAGCCATGGTTTGTCCACATGAGTAATAGCATTAGGATAACAGACAATGTGGGACCACTGCAATCTGGGATTTCTCCCTTCCTCTTTTGTCCTCATGGTGGATCACAGGCACAAAATGCTCTGTGTAGACCACCAGAGCTACAACACCCTCAGACTGGTCAAGGCTGTGGCAGGGCTGCTCAGGGGAAAGTGCTGCTCAACACATTTGAGAAACTGGTTAAAACCAGGGATTGGTGGGAGCAGAGCGGGAAATGCCAAGTGAGGTTTGGGACAGGCTTGGGAGATAGCAGGAGGTTTGTGTTCATTGAGGGGAAAAGCAGAGGGAAGGGCAGCACGGGGAAAGATTTCTTCGTGCAGTGAGAAAGAGTTTTTTGTGCAGAGGGTGACAAAACCCCCTTAGAACAGCTTGAAACATTGCTCCTGTGTGAGTAAATACAGGGCATAAACCTGCTCCCAGCGTGTGTTTTATTTCAAGGTCCTTACACTGAATCCCCCGTGGCACGTTGTGGGAGGCAGCTGCAGAGGGTGTGAAGTTCCACGGCATGGGAGGACCCCAAAGACTGGGACACCTACCTGGGCTGGGGGGAAGGTGACAACCCATGACAGGGATGTGAAAAAAATTGTCCACACTCCCTCAACCCCAAGTTTTAACCACACTGGAAAGAGGGAAGAAAGCAAAGCATCTATGAAAATTCCCTCCCAGGCACCACCTTGAGCTCATCTGTTCTGTGTTCAGATTGACTTGTTTGAAGTTGGCGAACACAGAGTGGAGAGGGCAAAGCTGGTAGAGGGAAAGCAGCTTTCCTGTCTGGAGAGGCCGGCTCCCACCTCGACCGCAGCAACTCTGGAAAACTCTGATGTAAAGTTGTCCAACTTCCTGCTGCTGAGAGAGGCTCCGTGGCTTAGGAGGGGTTTCTGGCAGTCCTGTCCCAACAGGTCAGTCTTGTACCCCTGTTTCAGAGGTTGCTGCTGGCTCCATGCAGCCTCCCACAAGATTAATACAGGTGACTCGGGCTGTGGCCAGGGCTCCCAGCTGGAATGCTGCACGTGGAGCTGCACCTCCCTCATCAGATACAGCGAAGGGGCTTGCACTCCTCAGCTTCCCTGCTTTGTTACTACCAACATATTTGCAATTTTAGAATACACCACTCGGTGCTCTTTTCATTTGCTCTGCTCCGACAGTGTCTTTTGGCCTTTCCTTTCACCTCTAAAAGGAAGAATTCATGTTTTTTCTACAATAGTTCAACCAAGAGCTGTCAGGATCCTTCCTTAACACCTCTTTGTTCCTGTTCCCATTCTTCCCTGCAGACAGGACAACCTTTTCCATGCAGAGAGCTCCCCAGGTGAAATCTTGCCCATGACAGCACTGCAGTGCCACTGGTCTGAACTGGGAATGCTTCACCTGAAGGATTCTGAGGCTCCTGCTTTTCTATAGTGCAACTCCTTGGTGGCTCGTAGCCATTCTCTGGTTAACTAATGCACCCACATCTTTCCACTCCTCTCTCGTTTCCAACTGATGAGCTCCCAGTTTAGAGCAGAATTTCTTGTTAATCCCCAAGTGCATGACCTTGCATTTAGTAGTCTTAAATTTCATCCCATTTCCTTTACTCTCGTCTCCAAGATTATGCAGTTCTCCATGTATGGTATTGTGATCCTCCTTTACTTTGCTGACGGCTCCTAAATTTCTGAGGACTAGAAAATTGACAAGGAACCTAAGACCAGGCCTGGATGCCAGTTCACCTTGGATGGGAAGGGTGGATGGGGGTGAGATCCTGCAGCTACACGGGGGGTGCCAATGGATTCAGGGGTTCAGGGAACAACAAAGCAGGCAGGAAGCAGCTGCCCGGCCTTGCAGCCATGCACTTCATCCAAAACCTGCCAGCACGGGGTATATCAGACAGAAAAAAAGCTTTTGTGAGCAGCCAAACCTCCCTGTTTTCTGTCCCCCCGGGAGATGGTCAGGTTGGTTCCTTGGTGATCCAACACCAGTGGCCTGGTGACATGAAGGGGAGCTGGGATGGGAGGCTAGCAGAGTGCTGGGATGCCTGGGCAGCATCTGAATGAGGCAGATGGAATGGGAGAAACCTGCAGTGATTTCCCATCCTTGGTTTTCCGTGGTGCAATGGAATAACCCCCTGCCAAAGTGCTGGATCCCCTGCTTTGGAGGAGACTGTGCTGCCTTGACTGCCACAGCTCCACCAAGTTCCTGGTGCCAGGGGTCCCACATCTGCCAAAAGAATGGCTTGATATTTAAAAAATAAAAAAAATAAAAGCACTGCTTTACAAATCCACCCAAAATGTTCCGCATGTCCTAACGCACATTTAAAGTTGAAAGAAGGGGGTCAGGGCTAAAATCCAGAAAGGTGCTGGAGATGCTGGTAGGACCCCAACTGTCTGGACTTGTCTCTACCCCAGCTCCCACCTGCCTGGCTGCTTAGAGCTGGGCTTTGTTCCCTTCCCTGTGTTCACTCACAGAAGAGGTACATCACCATCTCTTCTGTTTCACAGCCTCACACACATTTCTGGACAAATGGGAACTGTGTGGGACGCTTCTCTCCAAACTCCTTGGCAACAGGAGACCTTCTGGCCCAGGGACTCCTGCAGCTGCACCCCCTCAGAGACCCCATTTGCCTCTGGAAAATCCCCTGTCTGCACGGAGTTAGCTTCTAACCTCTCTCCATTTCAGCTGGCAGTGCAACTGGTTTGCACTAAGCATCCAGCCGAGGGGATTCAGCCCTCCCAATCAGCACAACTAAAGCATGAAATGAGGACACAGCCCGAGAGCGTGAGCAGGGGGGACTGTGCCGCCTCTCCCGCATCACCGGAAAAAAAATAAAAAATAAAAATAAAACAGGGAAGAAAGCAGAGCCTTTGCATTATTCCGTGCTCCGTCCGGAGCGCAAATGCTCTATTTTTACACACCTTCCCATCTCCCCTGAGCCCCGTCCCCTCCTCCTCCGCCCGTGCAGGCAAAGTTCTTGAATCAGCAGATTCTGAGCTTGGGAGCGGTAAAGAGCTATTGAGGGACGGACTCTGATAGCATTACAACCATCCATGGAGCCATTTTCTGTGGCGAATCGCTGAGTTCTACCTGGTTATCTCCTGCCTTGCACATCACTTCCGAATGACATGCTCTCAGTCTGGGCAAAAAATGAGAGTTTTTTTTTTAAGAGCTGGGATTTCAATAATATGTGACGAAAGGATGAGATTACTTTCTGAGGTGGGAGAAGGCGAGAGAGGGGGAGAGAGGGAGAAGAGATGAAGAGCAAGTTCTTGGTCCTTTATGGAGTTTCACAGCAAGGCTACTCTCTTGGTGGTAAAGACAGCCCAGTCGCTCTTCTTTGGATTTGGTTTCTTGCCCTTTTCCCGGGTGAGGGGGCTGGGAGAAGCCCAGGTGTCCAAGAAGTCAAGAGATGTTCGTGCACTGCATTAACAAAGAGATTGTCTGGCTGCAAAGGGCACTGGAGGCAGAAGCTGCACTAAAGAGTGGCTGAGCCGCAGCTGCAATTTCGAAGACAGGTTTCAGCTTGAGGAAGTCGCAACACATCCAAGTCTCACCTGGAGGTTTGATTTCCAAGTGCCCAAATTAGCCAAAAGCCAGCTGGAAATGGAGGTGGGGGGTGTGGACACGCTCTCAGACAGAGGGGTGGATATGTGTGCTGGTGGTGGAGCCAAGGGTGCAGCAAGGAGACACTTTCCTGGTGTCAGATACTCCCCTGTTCAGCAGAGTGGGACTCATTCCACAGAGATAATCCTTTTCCTGCCTTCAGATAATTTCTGTGCCTATGTTCTCCAGCCTGGGTTCTTATCTGCTTCCCTTCCCATCCTTGCTGGGTGCATCACCGTGTTTATCTTTCCAGTACCCCACTGAGGACAGCAGAGCTCTCATCCCCCAGGTTCCAGGGAGGAACTGGGAGGAAAGGGAAGGGATGGGATGGGATGGGATGGGATGGGATGGGCAAGCTGCAGGGATTCACTGTAGTCACACACGAAACTGGCTGTACATTAGAAATGACCCCAAGGCACAGACTTATGTCTCAAACGTTTGTTTCAACAGTCAGGTGGGAGAGAAAAACAAACTCCAACTCCATGAAAAAGGCTAAAGGCAAGTTGTATAGGTTTCTCACATCTCCAGATGCTCTTCTGCTCCCTGGGGAAGTCAGTTCAGACCAAGTATGACCTGTGGCAATGTGGGGGAGATGCAATTCCTGCCCAGCATGGATTGGAGAAGGCCACTTCCCTGCCCGAGAGTTCTGGTGACCGAGACCAAGCCTTCTTGGTGATGTCCGCAGGCAGAGGGTGAGGAGGTCACCAGGGCTTCAGGAACTTCATGCAGCTGTGACAATGTATAAAGTGCCAACACCAGCCTTATGTGCATGGGTAAACCCCAACACATTTCTCAGTTCTCTGTCTGAGTAGAAAAATACAAGGCCGTGACTCATCCTTAAAGACCCAAGGCTCCATCCCAAACGTGTCTTCAAGGGAAAACTTCAGAACCTCAGTCTTGCCACGATGCTGCTCGCCTGTGGTGCCCACCTGGATGTGCTCTTTGCTCTCCCGCTGGTTTTCCAGCCACGGTGGGCAGGGAGAGCAAACGTTGCAGGGAGCTGTTCCCTGTGAACGCTCCCTGTCCCTGATGGGATCATCTGCTGTCACCGCCAGCCGCAGGTTGTCTGTGTCAAGGAACAATCTGACAAAGTGCACCAGGTGAAATTTTGCTGGCTTCTGTCTTTAGATAAGGGCGCTATCACTGACTCAACATATTTTATGTATAACACACCCGATGCAAAAAGCATTCAAGCATCAGGCTTGTTTAAATGTATTTGATGGTATCTGGAAAAACCAGTTAGCGCTTCCCGGCTGCCTGCGGGGTGCTCGGTGCAGAGAATCGCTCCGGGAGAGGCCGTCGAGCCTCGTGCCCCTGCTCAGAGCTGCCTGCGCCCGGGGCACAGGGCAGCAGGAGGACAGGCTGCTCCAAATGGTCCTGGTGGAGGAGCTCAGCTCTCCCCGGAGCAAGAAGACCTCAGGAGGGGCAGGGTGGAGAGCCCGTCTGGGAAGATTCCTTCCAGCTCCGCAGCGGTGAGAGCGCAAACGCTCAGCACCAGGCCAGGATTTATAGGTCACCTCCAGATTTATCCAGAAGTTTTCCAGGAGCCTGTGGTTCCTGATGTGTCTCTTTGCCAACATCAGCAGCACAGGTGTTGTCCCCAGACTTGTTTTCACCATCACACCCTTCTGCTTTCAGTGGAGAAAGGCATTTCCAATGATATGATTTCAATAGCCCTGAGCAAGGCGTTTCCATGTATGGGAACCTTGCCTGGTTTGTCCTCATTTCCCCCCAACTAGTGAGAAAGTGGTAGTTCAGATGAACCTTTTCTAGTTAAATGCCACCACTTTTTCAGAAGGTTTTGTTGGTTTGGGGTTTCTTTGGATCAGATTTTTCAAGAACACTTGAGAGGCAGATAGAGACACATCACTCCCATGGCTTTCTTTCTATTTACGGGGTAGTTCTTTACCTTGGATTTATGATCCTTGATCCAAGCTCTGGTGCCAGCTCTAAGCAAATAAACCCTTGTGGTGTGTAAAGAAAAGAGAACACACCTTTGCCTTTGAACTGCAGAGACTTTCTGGGTTAGGGTGGGCACATCTGGGGAGAAGCGAGGAATGAAGACCAACTTCTCTGTTATTCCTCGTCAGTCCCATCTCTGCTCACCAAAGAGATGAGGTGGAACTGGCAAAGAAAAAGAGGGGATTTTGCTGCTACTTCCTGCTCTTGCAGAAGTTCACACTTTGATATTAATTACAAGGCTGGGCAATGACTGAATTATTTTGGTGGTCATCTCCTTGGAAGGATGTCGACGTTTCCCAGTG
Source organism: Tichodroma muraria (assembly GCA_013390105.1). NCBI lineage: Eukaryota > Metazoa > Chordata > Aves > Passeriformes > Sittidae > Tichodroma > Tichodroma muraria. Next base: position 68,041 of record WAAG01002471.1, on the reverse strand, counting down.
ATAAGGGAAACCCCGTGAAAACAGGACTTCTGCTCCTTCTGAAGAGGCGAAATCCCAACAACAGAAAACCTCTCACTTCTTCATCTGCTTATTTCTGAGGTCCAGTTAAATCTTCTGGAATATTTAGGACTACCAGTAATCTGTCCTAGGAATTTGGCCCGCGTGGAGGGGCAAGTTGATGGGTACAAGGATGCAGAGCTGCAGGTTCAGCTCTGCCTTTGTACAAGGGAAGAAATGGTGAAAAAATTCCGCCTTTCCCACTTTTGTTATTGGAATCCTTCGGGAGGCAGGGCTTGCTGGGTTTCAAGGATCCCTGATGCCAAAGTCACCGTTAAGCAAGTCCACCTCTTCTCTCCTGATTAGTGATGGAGAGAAGCAAATTCCTGACCTCTCCCAAAGGACTTCACTGGGACGAGGTGATTCCTCAATTTTGTGTTGCTGTAATGGGGACCAAGAAGCTCCAAGCCAGGAAAGCTCCCATCTCTCACCCATGGTGAAATCCTGCTGTCCCTCCTCCAGGCTGCTGCTAAGTGTGCTGGGAGCTGAAGCAAAGCACTTTGCTTATCCTGGCCCCCTGTTTCTCCATCAGCAAAATGAGACTTCCAATTTGGGAAAAAAAAACCAATTCACTTTTAAAAAAAAATGGCTACAAAAAAAAAAATCCCAATTATTTTTCTAAATTGAAGATTAACAAATGAATTATTATTCCCTGTAGGTACCAAGAGACAGCCTTTTGTTGGCATTCGGAATTTGGCAGGAAAATTCCAATAATTCCATTTTGTGGGGTTTTTTTTCTGTTTAAAAGTCGTGCTTTCCTACAGCAGCTTGGTTGGGGTTCAGGAAGAGGAGGAAGAGGAGGAGGAGAGGAAGAGTGAGCATGTGCAGGGTGGCTGGGGCTTGTGTCGAAGGATCCTTTTGTGAAGATCAGCAGTTCCCAGTGCTTTTATCCCAGGCAAAGATTACATTTAACTCCCAGGGGTCTTTGCTTCCTCAGATCCTTTTCAGACTGAGTCACTGTAGCACTGCAGATAGTTTTGGGTGTCCTTTCATTTTTATTTTTGACAGTATTAAATACATACCCCAGTGAGCCATAAATCAGTGGTTTATCAGAGAATAAATCATATCTGTAATAAGGGACCACTTCTTTTTAATTGGACAGTGCATTAAATGAAACAGATATACTTCCTCAAAGAATGCAGAAATGTGTCAGCCAGCCTTCTTTAATGAATTTTAATTTTGAACCACCTTTTCTTTGAGAGAAAAGCTATT
>WAAG01002471.1:48547-66669 GCA_013390105.1 Tichodroma muraria | reverse complement strand
TTATGGGTTATTGTACTCACACCACTCTATCTTTAATTCCTGTGGTATTGTAGGAGCCTTTCCTCCAGGTTCATGTTGGTCTATGTGGAGAAGGATGCTGTAGCAAATGGATGTTTGTTTGTGAGGGAGGTATCCATGCGTTTGCTGATGGACAACTGGTTGGTTCTGGTTTTATTTGTGAGAGCATTGCCAGGAAAGAAAGAGCATCTTTTACACCCTCCTGAATCCTGGGGAAATCTCAGCCCTGGCTTAAATGATTCGGGAAATGAGCAGTGACCACAAGGAGTGAATTCCTTGGGGGAAGGACAAGGACTCATTTTATTTTGGAAGCAGGTACTGTCCACTGGTCAGGGAGGGAAGCAATGCAACGTGTGCAAGGATCAGAGGCACAGCACAAATGTCACAACTTTGTAAGGCAGAGATCAGCACCCCTTCTACGAGGAAAGGCTGGGAGAGTTGGGATTGTTCAGTCTGGATAAGAAAAATTCCAGGGTGACCTAATTGTAGTCTCCAGTAACTGAAGGAAGCCTGCAGGAAAAGATGGAGAGAGACTATTTCCAAGGGTTTGGAGTGACAGCACAAGGAGAATGGCTTTCAGATGAAGGAGGGTAGATTTAGATGGGATATTGGGAAGGAATTGTTCCCTGTGAGGGCGGGGAAGCGCTGTCAGAGGTTGCCCAGAGAAGCTGTGGCTACCCCTGGATCCCTGGAAGTGTCCAAGGCCAGGCTGGACGGGACTTGGAGCAGCCTGGGGTGGTGGAAGGTGTCCCTGCCCATGGCAGGGGTGGCACTGGATGGGCTTTGAAGTCCTGCCAACCCAAACCATCCTGGGATTCTCTGTCCTCACTTGCTCCTGCTCATTCAGATCACAGTCTCTTTAGGGCAGCAACAACCCACCAAGAATGGGAATTCTGGTCCTTTGGGAAAATCCTGACATTTTTGACATTCTCTTTTCAGAAGAGCTTTGTCACAGACCTGGATGAGCTGAACAAGTCTGTCCTGAGGGGCTGTACTTTGCAGGTGGCTTTCCTGTCACCTGAGGGCACATCTGAACCACCCCCTGGGGGCATCTGGAGGTGCTGAAGGAGGACAGGACCTTGTGGAGGTGATGGATCCTGGCTCAGGAGGACCCAAAGGCTGCTGTCCGTGGGGCAGGGGCTGTGGGATCTCCTCCCACACCACCCTGGTGCAGGCAGGGCTGAACTCTGGGGGACTCTTGGGGGTTGCAGCTCTTGTGAGGAGCTTGTTGGACAGGGAAGAAGAGGATCAAAAAGTACAAATCCCAGGCCTTTCCTGAGGCAGGCAAGACAAAATAAGATCTTTTCAAAAGAAAAAAATAAAAAACACAAAAAAACACAACGAACAAAACCCAAGCCAAACAAACCAACCAACCAAAAACCCAAGCCTTCAAAAAATAAAAAAATCTCATCAAGTTTTTCAGTAATCAACCTTCCCATTAAAAAATGGCCCCGATGTCCACCCTGGGAGTCCACCCCATCCCTCCCATGGCAAAGGCCATCCAGGAGCCAGCCCAACCAGTTCCCCATCACCTCTCCTCTCTCTCAGAAATCCCATTTGGTGAGGGCAGCCAAAACTTCCAGGCCTGTTTGCTGCAGGGTAATGGAGATTCCTTCCTGGTCCTTTTGGCTGCCCACCCTCAGCCCCACCAGCCCCACTGCTCCTCACTCTCCTAAGACAGACAGGCTCTGCAACAATTTCCTTCTCAACATGCTGGCAGCAAAATCTTTATGAATTTGAATCTCTTATTGCTATTATTTCCAACCCTGTGTTTATATTTCCTACCCACACCTTGGGTGTGACTCCCCCCTCCCCGAGTGCCAGCTGGGTCACAGTCAGTAATAGCTGGATATTAGCTCTGGGCAGAGCCTGCACTTCCAGCCAGGCAGGGGAAGATATTACAGGCAGGAATAGAACATTATTTCCAACTTCTTTTCCTTGGTGGCTTTGGAGTAGGTATCACTTTCTTTTTTTGTTTTCCTGGTTGAATTTCTAAGAAACCAAAGGCTTCAAAACCACTGAAAACTCTTTATCCTTGTCATCTTAATTCGTCTTTTCTCTGGTATGGCTGTTCCTTGGTGCTATCATTTATCTTGGAATGCTTGAAAACCACGGCTCTTTCTTTTTCTCATTTGTTTTCTGTTAAATTCTGGAGCAGTTGAATGGAGACACTTCAGCTGTGCGCATTTCTTACACCATTTATTCACTGTTCAGCAATTTAAAAGGTGAAATGACTCTGCATGGTCATCATCACATGTAGTGCATTAAGCTTTAGAGCTTAATATCACATTTAATGAATGTTTTTCCCACATAATGAGATTGAGAAATCTAGAAGGATGATTTCTTTTTAAAAGAACAACTGTTCTGCTTCTGATTTCTTTTTAACAGAACACAAAAATTCCAAAATTCACAATAAAAAAAAAACAAACAAAACAAACTCGAATCCACAATAAAGTGTTTGGGGAAATGCTTTGTTTAAGTGCCTGTCAGTTAACCATGTTGGTTGAAATTAAAGATTTGCAATGTATTTTCTCCAAGGGAGACTCTTCCATATCACCCCACGCCGGTACAGCTGCTGTGCGCTGCGACTCCTGGGCGCTGACATCCTCTTGCTTTCCCCAAAATGTGCCTCTGAACCAAGCTGGGAAGAAGGAGGAGACTCCGCACGGCTGAGATCTGTGTGGCACACCACAGGCAGAGAGAAGCAAAGCTCAAAACCCGGTGCTGCCCCTGCCTGGGTCGCCCCTGCCAGGCTGAGCTCGGGTCTCGGGGGTGTGCTGACCCCCTGCTCGCACACCTGAGTGCCCCAGGAGAATCCTGGCCGGTTTGGGTGCTGCCTTCACCCCGGTCTGATACAAGTAAAGCCGGGAGGGAGCCGTAGGGAAGGAGTGCTGTGCCATCTAGTGAGTGCTGCTGCCCGCATGAAAGAGTTATTCACTGCTCGGCTGCAGGCACTGCGGCCGCCTCGGGGTGCTTCGACAGGGCAGCCCCCAGTTTTACTTCGTGGTTAAGTAACTTCTCGGGGCCGAGAGCATCCGAACCAGGCAGAAAGTCAGGTTTAAATCCCGAGTTTTGGCTCAGGAGGAGCTGGGCAAGGCCGGTGTCGGAAGAGGATTCGTTCCCCTGTCCTCAGCAAGCAGCTGGATGCAGCAGCAACAGAGAAACCAAGGCAAAAAATGCAGAATCTTTGGTTTCTTCTGTCTCTGCAACAGGATGATCCGCCAGGAACTTCCCTCTCCTGCAGTTCATGATGAGCTTTGTCCCGATGTAACCCCAGCATCATCACCAGGCCCTACAGGGAGGGTTCCCCATGGGAGCAAGACCCTCGGGAGCAGGGGTGAGCTGGGTCCTTGGGGCTCTGGGCACACCAAATCCCCCCAGGATGCTGAGCCTGCTCTCGAGTGGGTGCAGAGAGGGGCGGGAGGGCACCCCAAAGCCCCTGGGGCTGGTTTTGGGGTGGGCACAGGGAGGGCGACCACCTCCAGTGCCAGGCGGGGAGGGAAGGTTGGGAGGTGGGAGCCCACCCTGGCACGTGGCCAGGAATGGCCTTCTGGTGTGATGTGCTCTTGGATTTTATTTAAATCAGTAAGACGAGAGGACAGTTCAGAGCACTGGATTAATTCCACTTTCTCCCTCTCGCTCTCTCTTTTTTTATTAGGAAAATAAAAGAGACTTTGAAATATTAAGAGAGAGTGGGATTAGAGCCCTCTCCTGCTACCCCAGTCTTTCCTCCCCTATTAATTTCCACTTGATTAGAATTCTTTTTGAAGTATTTAAATATGGACAATAGGAAAAAGGGAGGGTGAAGTTATTGAATATCAGTTAAACTGTATTAATATAAGCTCAGTTCCAGCTTTTATATAGATACTTCATATATATGTATAGTTTTCACTAGGAATAAAGTAGATCTATCCCTCCTCCCCTACCTAAAGTAATTATGATTTTAAAAAAAACTATAATGAAACTCTTAAACTTTAATAGCCCATTTATAAATCCCCAGCTTAAAATTTAAATGCTTAAAAAAAAGTTTTAGAACTGTAGAAATTTGATTTCCCCCCTCTTTTTTTTTTTTTCCCTCTCTCTTTTTTTTTACATAAGAGACACTTTTATACCATAAAACTTTTGAAGCCTGGCAGCCATTCTCAAGCAGTCGGCCCTGGCTTTGGTGGAAATTGGGGTGCTGAGGGCTGAGGAAGGAGGATGGAGGGGGTTTGGTGCTCAGAGGTGCTGCTCCACCCCTGTGCCAGTGTGGGAAGCCCAGCAGGGGCTGGAGAACAGCTGGGAAGCCACTCCCCCCCATGATGGCCAACACCCAAATTCTTCTCCATTATCCTGGCGTGATCCAGCAGCACTGGGCTTGCATTTCCTAGTGCAGGGGAAATCCAGGACTGCTGATGGATGTGGAGGGGTCCCTGTGACAGCTGGCACTGGGTGTCCATGTCACGGTCATCTTGCACCTCCTGACTCGTCACCTGCCAAACCAAGCTGCACTTTGGGGGTTTTATTTATGAATCAGTACACAATCAGTATAAATACTGGTATTTATAAACCAGATTTCGATATCTCCATCCAGATTCATAAATCCTCTCAGCCAACCTGAGAACTGCAGTTTGATTTACAAACCATGACTTTACACATCAGATTTAACTCCCTGACTGACTTCTGAAACAGCCGATTGGCTCAGAAGTCAGGCAATAGATTTACAAATCCTAAAACAGATTTACAAATCCTAAAACATAATCACAAGTCATGCCAGTAAGATCTAAGCCAAAAAAAAAAAAAAGGTGTTTGTTTAGAGATCTTTTCTTTGCAAGGGGCTGATTTACAGCCCAGGACTCTGCGGTCCTGCTGCTGTTCTGATCAGCTGCACAGATCCAGCTCTTCCTCTGGGATACAAACCTGATCTATCTGTGATTGTTGTGTTTTTCTAGTTCTGACTGAGCCTAGCTTGGAGCTGTAGGATGCTACAGGGGTGGCATCAGTCCCACCGGGATCAACAACCCCTAAGCTCAAGAGAATATGGAATCAGGGAACTGCAGAATGGTTTGGGTTGGAAGGGGCCTTAGAGATCACCCAGTTCCACACCCTACCATGGGCAGGGACAACTTTCACTGTCCCAGGTCACTCCAAGCCCCATCCAGCCCAGCCTTAGACACTTCCAGGGACAGAGCAGCCGCAGCTTTTCTGGGCAACTGTGCCAGGGCCTCAGCATCCTCACAGGGAGGGATTTCTTCACAATATCCCACCTTAAATCTACTCTGCTTCATCTTAAAGCCATTCCCCCTCATCCTGTTACTCCAGACCCTTGTCCCAAGTCCCTCTCCAGCTCTCCTGGAGCCCCTTTGGGCACTAGAAGGGGCTCAAAGATCTCCCTGGGGCCTTCTCTTCTGCAGGTGAACACCCCCAGCTCTCCCAGCCTGGCTCCAGAGCAGAGGAATCCAGCCCTCAGAGCACCTCCCTGGCCTCCTCTGGACTCTCTCCAGGAGCTCCATGTGCTTGTGCTGCTGGGCCCTTGGCTGGAGCAGCTCTGCAGGTGGGGTCTCACCTGAGCAGGGCAGAGGGGCAGAATCCCAATCCCTTTCCTGCTGCCCACGCTGGGGCTCAGCCCGGGACAGAGCTCTGGAGTTCAGGATTGCATTGCCCGGCCCCCCTGAGCTCCTCACCCACCACGAACTCTTCTCACCCACCAGGTCAGAAGACCAAAGGGTGCTCTCCACAAAACCACCCCACCCACCACGCCGGGAGGAGGGACAGGATTAATGTGACCGCAGGGGAAATAGTTTTAAACTTGAGGTATTTTAACAAGAGGCAGGCGGTGACCCGAGGAGGGGATGCTTTTAGGAACACGGTCTCCCAATGCAACGCTCATGGAACATCCCCAAAAGTGCTGTGAATCACATCCTTCCTCTCCATGCCGCAGTGCTCCTCTATCCCATCTCCTGGGACAGGCTTAGCACCAAAATAATCACAACTCGTGGCCTTGTGCTCTTGGAAACGCGTTGGAAACCGTCCAACTGACAGATTTGAGACGTGCCTCCACTGTGGCTTGGAGGGGGAAGAGGAAGACTTTTCTCTCTGCCAGTGGATAATTTGTCAGACAGCACTTTCAAAGCTCCATGGCGTTCCTCTGAGGTGCTGGACCTCTGCACCCCATCCAACAAATAAACTCTCTGCCATTTAGGAGTATCCCTTGCAAATTGTTGTTAACGATGTAAACTTCCGTCTTTCTTAAAGTTCTGGGGAGACTAAGTAAAAAAAGTAACTTGTCCACAGCTTTCAGAGTTAAAATGTGCAAAAGCACCTTCAGAATTCAACGATTTCCCTTTTTCTTCCCCCCCCCCTTAGGTTTTCCAGATATACATCATAAAGCAACAACTGGCACTAATTCATTTTCCCCTTTGCAATCACCTTTAAAAGAAAAAGCAGCAAAGGTTTCCTACCAGGTGTAAACATGAGGAATAAAAGGCCAGATAACAATGAAGATTCCATGGAAACTCACAGATACGAGCACCCAAGTGTAAGGTCTGCAATTAAGTGATGGGCAGCAATTTCCAGCTGACATTTTGTAAACAGGGAGCTGAGAAATGCAGCGGGAGAGTCAATTTTGGGGCAGGAACATGAGAATCTAGAGGTCAGTAGAGGAGGCACACATCACCAGGAAGAGGGCTCTTGTTTATTAGAAGGAAACAATCAATTCAGGCAATAACAGGCCACCCCCAGCCTCCAATCTCCGCAGGTAGGTCCTCACTTAAGAGAGATTTTCACATCTTTTCCCGTTTTTTATGCTGTGTGGGCTGTGAGCTGGGTTTATCTACAAATGCTGGTAAGTCTTAGGCTGCAAAGCAGTGCCAAGATCCTCCTCACCTGCTTTTTGAACTGGGCTTTGCATCTTTTCCTTCCCTTCCCAGCATAAAATTAAAAGAGGCTTCTTTCCTAATTATACCCCTCTTGGACTCGTGGTTCCCTGGCCTAAACCTTGCCCGGATTTGAGGAGAAAGTGTCAGTCCCTCGAAACCTGGCTCTTCCTCATGCAGAGATGCCCAAGAAGTGCCATTTCCATTTCATTTTTTCCCCCCTAGAGACAGCTCCTGTCTGATATTATTCTACTTTCCCCACCCACCTCTTCCACCACGTGCCCCCAGGAGCTGCTAATAATAATATTGCAAACCCTGTAATAAATATTGTGATCGCTGCCTAACAGGCAGCCTAAAAAGGCCTGGGAAAAATAAATAAATAATAATAATGATAAAAAAAAAAATAATTTTCCCATTTATCTGCGAGCTCGGGAGAGGGAGAGAGAAAAGAATTCGCTATTAAAGATCCCGCATAGCCACAGGCAAATTCGAGCATCATCTCCTTGCAGAGCCCGGTATTTTTTTTTAAGCAGAGATTACTCTGGCGGTTCAAGGTGCTATCGAGCTCGAACCAGGGACAATTACAAGGCTCCAGTTGGAGCGTCTGAGACGATGCTTACGTCTGATAAGGTTGAAGGGGAATAATGGAAGGAGGGAAGTGATAATGGACTGCTGAATGGGTGGGTTGAGGTATCATTGCCAGAGAGCCTGGAGACAGAAGCTTCTGCTGATGCAGAGGGATGTGGGTTTTCCCTTTCTCCCCCCATTTTGTTTCTATTTTCCCTTCATAAGAAGAAAATATCTCTGAACACGCACTTCAGAAGGCTTTTTTCCCCCCTAGCTCCAAGCAGCACTGGTGACACCACTCACCATCTCGTTTCCATGCTGCCATAAGAGCCATCAGGGCCTGCGTGCCCTGCCTCCCTCAGCACTCGCTTCAAACGGCTCACAGACCATTTTTAATGTTTTCTGCCCACCACTGAGGGCCAGGCTGGACTCTGGGGATGCTCTCAGAGCACCCCAGGAATGCCCAGCTCAACACCCCACGCCTCCGAGGGGGAGTTCAGCCAGGGGAGTCCAGCAGATGAGAGAGAGGAGCGATCCCTGCCTCCAGGTCCAGCGCTCTCCCAGCTGGCACTGGTCCTCCAAGGCTCTTCAAGGGCTGGGATCCTAAAGGCAGGACACCCTGGTGGCCTGGGAGCAGATAAGGAAATCTGGCTTGCTCTTCTCCATCAGTAAGGGACTGAGAGGAATAGCAGAGCTGTCTTTACAAACCAGCTGTGGGTCTGCTGGGAGGTAAAAGAAACAATGGGAAGGATTCCACTGATTGATGAATGGAAAAAGATATTTGCTTTTGCAAATAAACTCTAGGTTTGCTGTTAAATGAAATTAGACATTGTAAGATGAAAGAAACAATAGGAAAGAAAACCCCTAAATTCCGTAAGGATTAAAAATTGAAGGGGAGGGTTATACATTAGGGGGGGATCCTCGGTATCAGGTGTTCCAGGAAGTCTGTACCTCTCAAGTACCTCAGCCAGTGGGGAAAGAGACAGGGAAATGTGGCTGGGAAATCAGGATAAAAAGGAGGCTGCATCCTCCAAAAATCTGAGAGACCCCAGGGGAACGCCCCATGGCCTCTGCCTTTATTGGAATAAAGTCAAAGGACTCCTCTGTCTCCTTTTTGGACGTAAACCTCTGATGTTTGTGGATTAATTTTCCTGACAGGATGAACCCCCACACTGGGCTGCCTCACATCCCAAAGAATGGGCTGAGCCCTTCCTGAACCCTCCTTCCTGCCCCATCCTCACCAGCTTGTGGGCCATGATTTGGTCTTCATAAAACCAGAACTGCTGGTTAACTCAGAGAGCACTGATGAAGCTTTTATTGTGTTTTCCTTTGCAGAGATTTCTTTTCCTGGGCCAGATTCCAGCTGATAATGAATTTGGTATATTTAAATATCCAATAAACAAATAAAGTCTATTGTTTTTCCCCTTTGATTATGAGACTCTTCTCTTTGGCAGATCCTTTTATGTCTGTCTTTCCCTTTTGGAAGTATAAAATTAGATCAGGATTTCACTTTTCTTCTTTTATCAAGGCAAGACAGAATTGCCTCTATGTTTTCCTCTACTACTGAAGGCCAGCAAGTACCATGAAAAATCCCTCTTTGGGAAAGAGGGGGTTTGGATAAGAAATAATATTAAATATTTCCTACATTGGAGGACTAAACCCCCTTCTGATGGCCACAAATGTGGAGGTGCTTGTGTAAAGAGAAGGCAGAAAATGATGCATTTTTACTTGGCCCAGGAAAAGATGCTGGCAACTTCCTGAGAGTCAGGCAAATCCTGGCCAGTGGGGTGGAAGATTTCCAGACAGCATCCGAGGGAGGCTTTGGGGGAGTGACTCACAAAACCAGATTCATTTGCAGCTACATCTTGACCAAAACTTGCGGAGAGGTGGTGCCAGACACGTGTCAAACCCCCAGACCGAGTCATTTGCTTTAAAGCAACCCCAGCACCACTTTTGGGTGGGATTTCTCTCCTCTGCCTTTGGACAGTGACAGTGTCAATAGCTGAGTTGGGGGGAGTTCTAAATCCATGTTCCAGCCTAGGGAGAGGAATGTTCCTTCATGCAGTTCAATTCATCCATCTTGGGATGGGATGGAAAGTGGTCCAGAAATGTCCTGTTCTCTCTGTAGACTCCAGAATGAGCCTTAACAAAGACTTCTGGTGCCAACAAAGGATATCTGTTCACCTGTGAAGGCAGTGAGGGTTAGATGGGATATTGGGAAGGAATTCCTGGCTGTGAGGGAGGTAAGGCCCTGGCAGAGGGTGCCCAGAGAAGCTGCGGCTGCCCCTGGATCCCTGGAAAGGCCCAAGGCCAGGTTCGACAGGGCTTTGAGCATGCTGGGATGGTGGAAGGAGATGAAATAAGCCTAAAGATTCCTTCCAACCCAAACCGTTCCATGGTTCCATGACTGTGGGCTTCCCAATGGGATGGTTACCAGGGTTAAAGGACCAGGGATACCTGTGGAGATATCAAAGGTCTCACCAGGGTGTCCTTACAGGGCAGGAGGTGCCAGGGACAGCTCAAACCAAGGGAGACAGTGCAGGTTCCTGCATGCAGAGCCAGCACCCCCGATTCCTGCTCGGTTCCCTTTCCCATGTTTGAGTGGAATATGGAGCACACCAGGAGCTGTGTCTTGGTGTTTGGAAGCAGCGCTGGCAGGGGGGCATGGGAAGGAGACGTGGAATGCACCCAGGGAAGACCAGGCACTCATGGAATGTCTTTCCAGAGGCCATAGTGCTGTGGTATGTACAATTCCACTTCTTAATTAGAACAAATAAAAGGAAAAGCAGGAAGAATGGGCGCCATCTGCAGTGGTTGAGGATATTTGGTGTTTCCTTCCTTGCTACTTCAATTTACTCTTCCTCCATCTCACCTTGAGCCTCTGAGGGAGCTGAGGGCACAGAACTTGAGGACTGAGAGAATCCTCCTGCTCTTCTCCAGCACGTGGCTTTCCAGGGATACCGGCAGGAGAAAGGAGCAGGTAATAGATGGGGAATGCCTTTCTGCTCCCTGCCGTTGGAATGGGCTAAAATAAAGGAGCTGCTGTGTGATGCCAGGAGAAAGATGATATCTGTCCAGGTTATACCCTGGATACTAAATCCAAATACATTTCAACTAAGATCAGTTGCTTTAAAAAAAAAAAAAAAAAAAAGAGAGAGAGGAAAAAAAGTTGATTTTCTTTGCAGCTCTTGGAAGTGAATCTATTTGGTGTCAGGCTGAAAGAAGACAGCGTGTAAGTAACTGAGAAAGTGTTTACTCAGTGAATTAGTTCAGCTTTCATTGTGCACAGAGGATTATGGCCTCAGCAGTGGATGAGCTCCATTTCAGGCTGGAGTAGCTCACTTAGCTACCTCCAGGGCAGGACTAATTATCATAGGACTTAGGCCATTAAAGGGCTTTAACTACCAGTGCTCTCTCCCAGGTCTGGATTAACTCTTTGCCTGGAGCAAACCGCCCTGATAACCATTCAGCCTAATGGTCCGCTTTGATTTCTCTGCCCCCTCTGCCCACCCTTTTCGCCTTTAAACTTTATATTATTGTCAGATCTGGAACAATGGCTGGGAATATTAAAACCATTGCTGCAAAATGGCAAAAGGGGGCTTTGTTGCAGGTTTTTTTTTTCCCCCCTCTTTTGCTTTACCGTTGTTAAAGCAATTTTAGGAAATACCGTCTTGCATGGCAGAGAGCCCTTACCTGGCTCGGGTGGATTTAGAGTGGCTGCTCAAAAGGCAGGACCCCCAAGGGAAAAGTCTGAAATGCCCACAGAGCCCAGCTCTGTCTTGCTCCGTTGTCTCCATACCAATAATTGTGTCGGAAGGCACTCTGCATAGAAATAGCAAAAGACTATTGTGCCCCCAGGCATGAAATAGCCATGATGAGAGCAGAGTTATTACCCTGCTTCACAGAAGAAGAGCTGGGGTACAGGAGGTTTAAATGTTTTGCCCAAGGGAACAGGCGGAGAATGCGGCAGCAACTGCTCCTTATCATTAAAAATATATTTGAAGAATTATCTAGTGATCCCTCTTTAACATCAGCATTCCCAGCTTTTCTGGCAGAGTAGCAGCACATCTGGGTGGTTCTCAGGCTGGAAGGTGTGACTGAAGGGGGTTCAGCTCAAGACTACAAAATCAGATGCACCTCTTCCAGTAGAAACCCTCAGGAAGGCATCAAAGGAATTGGAAGGAAACCAAAATAGGTGTTTCTTCACACAAAATAGGTGCTTCTTCCCACCATGGAGCTGGGCAGGACCCTGGTTGTGCTGAAGGTTTGTGGGTTCAGAGCTGCGGAAGAAAAATCCCTTTTTAAAGCCTGTACAGAAGTGCAGAGTGGGTGGAACTCTGTCTGCTGCTGTGTTCACGCCCATGCTCCTCCATGAGGAGGCAGAGGTCCTTCTCCTCCGTGTCCCTGTCCCCTGGCAAAACCCTTAGGCCATGGGAGACAGGAATTCTTGGCACCATTTGATGGTGGAAATGCTGGCAGCTGAAACACCTCTTCAGCTGAAGAGGCAGTTGAAATGTTGAAATACCTCTTCATCCCAAGAGGAGCATCCTTAAGAGAGTTCTTCCTCTCCACCTTTCAGTTTTTTATTCCATGAAATACCATTTAATGCCAACCACTAAGCTGAGAATGGCGAACACGGCAACCATTTACAGACTCTGGTGGTCTTATGTGAATAATTCAGGTGCTCTGGGAAGACCATTTGTACAGTCTAAACCCATAAAATCCATGAAAGCAGAGATTAAAAGCCAAAACATAAACTGGTGCTCCTCCATGTCCTTCACAAATGCATAAATAAAAGAGATATTTGAGCAAAACAGTACATCAAAATCTATCTGGTTTTTGTGGCGCTTCTCTTCCTGTTTTTACCAAATGATCAGCTCGGGAACATAAAATCATGAAGTGGTTTGGGTGGGAAAAGACCTTAAAAATTACCCAGCTGCAGACCCCTGCCATGGCAGGGACACCTTCCACTGTCCCGGATTGCTCCAAGCCACATCAAACCTGGCCAGGTATTGCACATGCCCTGATCCCACCAGAAAATGGTCTTAGATGGGTGGCAGATGCTCATTTTCATGTGCTCACAGCTTTCTGCATCTCGTGGATCTTCCGTGAGGGTAAGGATGAACACAGGCTCAAAAAGCCAGGGAAGATGTGAAGCAAAACCCGAACTGGGGTGATTGGGTCAGGATCAGGGTGCTCTGCATAGACTGAGGCAACTCAGATTATCAGAACAAAGCCAGGCACCTGCAGCCAGGTCTTCCTGAAGGCCTTGAACCCTATGAGAGCCCAGGGACCATCTCTGGCAAGTGGAACCTGCCCCTTCCACAGGGTTCCCAAACACCTTCTCCTTGCTGGAATTTGGGGAGCTCGTGGCATTTGAAAGCAGTGCCTGTCCAGCAAGGGGTGTTTCCTCCTCCTCTGACGCTTCTGCCCATGGCTTTGTCCACACCTTTTCCTGGCTGACTCAGTTCTGCACTCAACTGCCCAGCTGACAGCTTTCACAGCGTTCCTCAGGGCCCTGAAGCCTCTTGCAGATGGTCAAAACATGCCAAAATTGTGTTCTGCTGCTTCGTCTATATGGAAATTGTCTCATTTCTGCCTCCCTCTGATCTCTTACTCTGAGGATAATGGGGTTTAGTACTTTCCCTTCTTGCCCCTGCTGCAGGTGTGAGCTGGAATAGAAGACAAACTGCTTACTGGAGTGCAAGTTATTTGTTGTTTGCAGATGAATAGGGCTGCCTTTCATTTCCTGTGATTCCGAGTATTAAATTCCTTCTCCTCGTCATTTACCCGTTGCTTGACATCTCCTGCTTTCAACTCATTCATTCCCCATCACATCTGTGAGCCTGCACAGTGAAGCCCATCAAGAAAAACACAACTGAGGCCACTCACTAAGGAAAAAGAGAGGCAGGTAATTGTGGAACAGCAAGCAGAGACCTTTGAAGAAAAGGCAATTCCTCAGAGGAAATTAGACCAGATGAGTATTTCCCCTCCCATTACCAAAGGGTGCTTCAAGCCTGGCTGAAACATCTGCTTATGGAATCTACCAAGAAAGCCCCAAAAAATAAAAACTAGGACTGGACTCTTGTAGGAACGAGCAAATCTGCTTGAGAGCACTGAGCACTGTTCACTTGCTGAGGCAGCAGCTCCTTTTACTCTGTGTTCACTCAGCACCAGGGGACCCTGACCTGCTGTGTAACAGACAGGGATAACCACAGTGAGACAAGAACCCCAGAGCTGGGGCCAGGCAGTGAAAACACCTTCTGGTGCCTCCTCCTCACATTTATCAAACGCAGGTTTCCCACCTTCCAGTGAAACTGCAATTAACTTGTAAATGTATGCTACACAATTAATTTCCCACCAGCTGCTGCTCTGCAGCTGAGAGGAAATCAGCCAGGGAGGCACCCACGAGGACTCTGGTGTGGCCCTTGCCACAAGTTCTGCCCTGACACAAAAGAAAAATCCTATTAAACTAATAGGGCCAACCCACCTTACACAGAGAGAGCCCAAGGACTGGAGGGGTTGCAGTCCCACTTGGAGATGCCCCACCTAAAACAGAGGAGCAGAAACTGAGCTCTACAGCCAGGTCAGCTGTTGTGCAGCTCTGGGTTGGAACCAAAACTGTGTCTGTGGAAACACAGACGTGTGTCAGTATTAGGAGGAGGTGCTCCTCATTTTGGAGAGAGAACCAGCCTCCCACAGTCAGGTGCACTTGGCTCCCAGCCCTAGCAGCTTCTAGGTCTCCTGTCCCACGTTTGGAGAGCAGACACAGAGAGCCCGGATGAGGGCCCCTCTCACCCTGAAGACACGGGTAAGTTGTCTAGAACGCAGCGAAAAAAGGTCCACAAGACAGTTTGAACCACATTCCACGTGGGCTGTGGATTGGGACAGATTTACCTTTCTTCTCCCATGGTATTTGTCACCTTCCAGGAGGATACCCCATCCTTTTGCTGCCATCCAGGTGTGTCCCACCATCTGAGCCAGGGTGTGGCTGTAGCTACAGCCAGCACCTGCCTGCAGTGCCCTGCTCCCAAGCACCATGACATCCCAATCACATCAGACCCACCTGCTTGCCAGATTTTACTCCCCAGGTCTCTCCCCTTCCAGGTAACCACCAGGATATGAGTTGTTCCCATCTCTCCAGCAGGACTTTTATATTACACTCAAAAATCCTTCAATTTAAGTGTTCTTGTATGGCAACTCTGGGATCTGCTGCAATGGCATCCATTGAATCCCTAACACATGCCAGGGCTGCAGTCAAAAGCCTGTGTGAGGTGGATGACAGCTCTGAGTGAGTGGGACCGCAAGGTTTTTGGGAGTTTATATATTCTCCTCTGTAGCAGGAGATAACAAGTTTGCCACCACAAAATTGTGAACAGGCGCAGCTCTTGATGGCGAGGGAGAGAAGTTCAGGCTGCAGATGCAGAAGGCTTTAGTCATGGTGGAAAGGAGCTGAATACATCAACTGCTCGGGGATGGGCTTTTCTGAAGGCTCTACAGAAGACAGAGAAAATTCACTTGAAATAGAGCAACACTGGCTGGGGACGGAAAACAGCTGCTCTGGAAAAAGGAAATCACCCATTCCCCACACGCACAATGGCACGTTGGGGGAGAGCAGCTAATCTTGGAGCAGAGCACAGAACTCGGCTCTGGAAGGAGATAACAAAGACCAGGGGCTCTTGTGTTCCGGGTCAGCTGCTGGGCCCAGCTTTGCGTCTTCTCGGCAGACACAACAGGACCTGCCACACAATGTCACTGTGCCTGCCAGAGATAAGCTCAGGCATGAAAAGCAGCTGGCTGAAGCTCAAGCCAGGCGAGATGGAAGTGATGCTTCTAGGAAAAAAGAAAAGAGTGATTCAGGCATTTCCTAAGAAATGCTGAAGCTCTTGTCCCCCCTTGCACAGGGAGGACACCAGTGGGCCGAGACTGCACTTGCCCCTTAAGGCTCAGCCTGTGGTGGTCACGAGCATCCTCTGGGCACCTGGGACCCTCTCCTGATTTCCTCTTTCTTTCTGTGAACCCTGGCAAGGCACAGGACTTCATCAAAGCAGGTCTGAATGCCTCTGCTCCAAGATGTGGCTGGCACCACCAGATCAAGGTGAGTTACAGAAAACAGAGGATGTCCATGAGTTGGAGCAGATTTTCTCTCCTTACCCCGCCAGGAACTGGCTTTGGGACACAGAATTTTCTATACATCTGGAAGAGCAAAGGAGACTGAGTGTCATGGGTGGAATAGCAGAAATAGTAGAAATTCAGTGAAGGACATGTTCCCTTTGTTTTGATGCAAGAGCTGTTCTCATGAGCATTATCATCAGGGAAAGATGTTATATCCTGAAGTTAAAGGATTAATGAATTGTGTTTTCCTCTGGATTTAAACTCTTCCACCCTTTCCACAATGATCACAGGTCCCAAAATAACTTCGCACTCTACTCCTCAGTTTTCTTCTCCCTGCTTTACAAATTTGCTTTGGAAGCCAAGTAAAAGCAGAGAGGCACAAGCTGATTATCAAATAATATACTTGCCATGGTGAAAGACAGCTGGATAAATAGTGGAGAAGTCCCCTCTTAACTTTAAATGCAAGAGGTAATTCAGTTGCCCTGCCCCCAGTATTGGAGTGGAAAGCAGTTTCCAGAGAGTAGAAGACAAGAAGACGCCCTTGGATCCCTGGAAGTGTCCAGGGCCAGGTTGGACAGGGCTTGGAGCAACCTGGGATAGTGAAAGGTGTCCCTGCCCATGGCAGAGGGTGGAACTGGGTGAGATTTTAGGTTCCTTCCAACCCAAACTATTCTGGGATTCCATGATTCTATGATAGGAAGTCTCATTGGCAACTGCAAAAAACCCAAGTGCCCCCAGGGACACTTTTCCTCCTAATGCCTGGTGAGAGGAAGATTTCTGTGCCCTGGAGCAGGACGGTTTCTGTCTCTTCCACAGTGCTGGATGTTTTGTTTAAAATTCAGAGCACTGAAACTTCAAAAATAGCATCTGCATTCCCTTCCTGTGGATGCCTCAGCAGCTGGGATCTGCTGACTCGGGTGCTTTGGCAGCTACACTTCACACAGGAATTACACCAGGGTGGAAGAGCTCATGGAGAGGCAGCTGAGTGCCTGTGACTCCTTCCAGCAGGAGCAGGGAGGGGAAGAACGTTGAGTGACCAGGCTGTGCCTCCCCTAGGACACACATTGCTCACACAAGAAAGCCCTCAGACTTGGTGTCCTCGTAGGGTCCTCAACACCGGACCCAGGTGTCGAGGGGCTGCTCCTGTGCCCCCTCACCATGCTCACTGAATGAGCTTTAATTTAGTACCTGCTCTGCTGAGATGTTTGATGGTTGGACTCGCTCACCCTGGGGGGCTCTTCCTACCTTAATGACTCCATGGTTCTGTAATTCTATGTGGAGGCATCTGCCAGGCTTAGAGGTTGTCACAACCGGTCCCGGTGGCACCAGAGAAAAGCAGTTTCAGCTCCTGCTCTGAGGCAAAACTGGCAGTTGGGTGTCCCTCCTTCCCTGGTTGGATGTGTGCCCTGCTGGAAAAAGGGCACCAGCAGGTGCTTCTTGGGAGTAACCTGTGTCCTGAAGGGACAATTTCTACTCTGTGGCTTGACCCAGACCCATGGAAAGTCCTTCTAGTCCTTGGGAATTCCAATGTATATCTTTCCAAGACCTGCAGAGCTGCCTTCAGCCCTGGGGCCCAGCACAGGAAGGACCTGGAGCTGCTGGAGAGAGTCCAGAGGAAGCACCAGGATGATCAGAGGGATGGAGCAGCTCTGCTGTGAGGAAAGGCTGGGAGAGCTGGGATTGTTCAGCCTGGAGAGGAGAAGGCTTCTGATTGATCTAATTGTGGCCTTCCAGAATCTGAAGGAGCCAGCAAAAAAGATGGGGAGAGACAATTTCCAAGGGCCTGAAGTGCCAGGCCAAGGGGAATGGTTTCCCACTGCTAGAGGGCAGGGTTAGATGGGATATTGGGAAGAAATCCCTCCTTTTGAGGGTGGTGAAACGCTGGCCCAGAGAAGCTGTGGCTGCCCCTGGATCCCTGGAAGTGTCCAAGGCCAGGCTGGACAGGGCTTGGAGCAATCTGGGATAATGAAAGGTGTCCCTGCCCATGGCAGGGGTGGGACTGGATGAGCTTTGATGTCCCTTCCAACCCAAACCATTCCATGATTCCGCAGACCAAAATCATTCCCAGAGCCTTCTCCTGCCTGTCCTCTGTTGCTGCTCCTGGCTGTGTCCCTTCACAGAGCTGGTGGATCTGGGACACGTTTCTAAAAGTTGGGCTGCCAAGTCCAGCTGCAGAAATTTGATCTCTAACTCGCAGGAGCTTCTCCCTCCTCTTCTGCTGCTCACACTCCGCTCCTTGGAAGCGCACAAAGAAAATTCAAGCGTTCTACAGAAAAATAAATGTGTCTCATGGATATGTATAAAATTGGCCAAGTCTTTGCAGGGGAACTGTGTGTTTCCTCCTCTTTGGATTTGCTCCTTCCTCCACTTAACACGTGGAACAAATGTCTCCTTTGGAGCGTGATGGGGTAACTTGGAGAGGTCGGCAGAATTGCTACACATGGACCCTGGGCTGGTTTTATTTTTCTATTGAACCTTGATGGAAACGCATGCACAGCAAGTCAGGGCCTGTCCCTTTTCCTTTCTCCTTTCTCTCTCCCTCTCTCTCTCTCTCTCTCTCTTTTTTTT
>WAAG01002471.1:0-48292 GCA_013390105.1 Tichodroma muraria | reverse complement strand
ATCTTCTTAATGGTGTTTATGCAAGCAGTTTTGCTTAGCTGCAGTCCCTGCCACCCCCTCCCCCGTCCACCCTCCCCTCCCATCTCCCTGCTAATATCGCTGCTTCATTCCTTTCCCTGTTGGCTATTACTATGGACTACAGCGAATCTAAAACTAAATAATCCCCTTAGTGTCAAGTTTTCTGGGCTGAGCAAATAAATCTAACCAAATGCATTATCTAGGTAGAGGAGGCTGTTGTAAGGGGGAAAAAAGATAAAGGCTATTTTACTTTAAGGCAAAGAGTAAAACCATCATTTTTCATTCACATTGTACTTTTAAAGTTTGGGGTTTTTTAATTTTATTTTAACTTTCCTGTTCAATCCTTTTCTTTTTCCATTGTAATTAAAAAAAATAAAGAAATGTGGCAAAGCCTCTGATTTCAAGCATTAAATAGAGGGAGAAAGACCTCAGATAAGGTGCCATTCAAATCCCCCTCTCAGACGGGTAATTCTGATCAGGCAGTAAAGTGGTCTAAATAAATAAACCCTTCCCGACTTCTCCTTCCCTGGGGAGGGGGGATGAGGATATTAGAAAACTCATTTACAGGAGGAAGAGCACATGGAAATCTACATGTCCCAGGATGAGGTGCAGAGGTCTGGATTCAGCCCCGGACAGGACTGGATATGTCTCTGTGTGGTGGCTCAGAAGCCCAATTTTGGGGATGCTTCAGCCTGTGTTTGCAAGTAGGGCTAACACAAACCTGGGGACAAAATGCCTCAGACCTGGAGAATTGTGCCCTTTAACTCCCATTTTCATGTGACAGGTCTTTGAAAGCACAAGCAAAGCCATTCAGCTGCTGTCCAGCTCCTCTCTTGTACAAATCCAGGCCAATGGAGCTCCGCCGGATTTGCAGCAGCCAAAAATCTGTCTGACATTGTCCCCATCTCTGCTGGACTCCACACTTTAACCAGGTTTGGGCAGCTCTGCCTTGCTCACCAGCCTTCCCTCTTTCCTGATCCCACACCCCATGGGGTCTGAGGAAAACACGGACCCAGCAATCCCACCGGAGCACCCTCAGGAGTTGTGCACATGCATAAACACCATAAATGACCCAATACCAACAGCATTTACCTGAATTCATCCTCTTCATACTGGTTTGTTTCAAACACAGACCACATTAAGAAGATGCCTGGTGTGGCTCTTGGAAAAGCAGAACCCGACTCACACGTTTCTTTAAAATAAAGGAATTTTGGCCAACATTAACCACTGACAAACACATCACTCCCAATGCCCTCCCTTCTTGCTTTTGTTGCCCCCAGCTTTCCATGCTGAGCATGACAAACACAGCCCCAGCCCAGGTACTCTGAAGGAAATTAACTCTACCCCAGCCCACACCAGCACAACACAATAAAACCCCAATGGATTGCTGGGTTTGGACCCACGGGACCAGGGAAGATCAGAAAGATCTTGAACTCCTGGAGCTGGATGGACCAGCAGTGTGAGGTGCTGTCCCCTTCACACATCTCACCCAGCCAAATTCTGCTCTTGCCCCAGTTCAAAGGTTTTTTTCCACTTGAGCATCAGTTTGAGAATAATTAAGTCAACAACATTTTCTCTGCATTTGCTTTAATCCCTTTGTGTATGTTTTGGGTTCCCCATCTCCGCAGCCAGCCTGCCAGGGAGATCTGCTCCTAAGATCCATTAATCTTTAAGTTTCTTCTGTTCTAGACAGGCAGATATTCCTGTTTGAAACTCATTCATTGCTTCTTTCTTGTTCCTTTTTATTTTTATTAAACTATTCTTATCATTTTTAGATGCCTCCCTGTTAGAGCTAAAACCCCAGGAAGAAGAACAGATTTGTTTGAGCAGTTGTTTTTATAAATCTTCTCAAAGGAAATAAAATCTCAGGCACTGCTCACATTGAAAAGAAATGGCAAAGACCACTCCATTGTATTTTGGGATTGGGATCTGCAATAGACGTCACCAGTAGTGATGGACCTGCTCCTGGTCTGCACAGCAAGGACACCAGATGAGGACCAGGCTCAACCAATTTCCAGCACAATAGCACAAGCATCCTGCTCATTTTAATCTAATATTCTTTGAAACATCTGCACAAAAATACCTGCCCGGCTAAGGATGAACTCCAAAAGCTGAGGAAAAACTGCAATATTTGATAAACAAGCTGAAGGAAATTATGTGAGAAGGTCACATTGGATTGATGGAGAGCAGCCCCTGGAAAAGGACTTGGGGGTGCACATGGTGAGGGCTGGCCATGCCCCATCCCAGGACCCCTCTGTGCTGGGCTGATCCCCAGCATGGGCAGCAGGAAAGGGATTGGGATTCTGCCCCTCTGCCCTGTTCAGGTGAGACCCCACCTGCAGAGCTGCCCCAGCCCTGGGCCCAGCACAGGAAGGACCTGGAGCTGCTGGAGAGACTCCAGGGGAGGCACCAGGATGATCAGAGGGATGGAGCAGCTCTGCTGTGAGGAAAGGCTGGGAGAGCTGGGATTGCTCAGCCTGGAGAGGAGAAGCTTTGGGATGATCTAATTGTGGCCTTCCAGTGCCTGAAGGAATCAGCAGGAAACATGGGGAAGAGAGGGCCTGGAGTGCCAGGCCAAGGGGAATAGCTTCCCACTGCCAGGGGGCAGGGATAGATGGGATATTGGGAAGGAATTGTTCCCTGTGAGAGTGCTGAGGCCCTGGCACAGGTCTCCCAGAGCATCTGTGGCTGCCTCTGGACCCCTGGAAGTGTCCAAGGCCAGGTTGGATGGGGCTTGGAGCAACCTGGGATAGTGGGAGGTGTCCCTGCCCATGGCAGGGGTGAGACTGGATGATTTTAACGTATCTTTCAATCCAGACCATTCCACAATTCTCCGGTTTCCCAAGTGCATTCCGCAAACTCTTTCCATGGTCTTAAGGCATCACCCAGCAGTTCTTCTGTTTCCTGAAAAAACACCACATGAAGTTCAAGTAATAAAGCTGATGTTCCTTAGGACCCTTACCTGGGACTTGGAGTCAATCCTGATGCTTCCCTGTCTTTCCTGATGCTCTGTCACTCACCACCTCTGCCTTTTCCTGGTTTATATAAGGCTGAATCACCGTTGTCTCCCGGGATTCTCCGCCAGATAGATGACTGCTCCTGGGATGGAGCCAGGGGCACGGAGCCAGGTTGGATTGAGCCTGTCATACAATGTATGGGATTTCTGGGCTCAAGCCTGGAGGGTTTGGGAGGGTTTGGTAGGACCAGGAGCCAAGAAGAGACAAGACAGCTCCTGGGACAAGAGGCAGCAAGAGCAGGAAGCAGAATTTGCTGGGGGTGTTTCTGAACAGTGGGTTTGGTTGAACCAGACCTGGCTGCCTTCCAGCATGGCCTCTTCACCAAACCAAGCCTCGAGGCTACCACTGAAAAAAAAAGATCTGCCCTTCATCAGGTGAACACCCTGCTGTGCTTTCACTATTGCTCAGTAACGTGTGGCCGGATCTGAAACAACTTTGGAAGTGCCACTGGCAGTCTGTGCCGTTTGTTCTTATGTTTGGAGGGGCTGGTCCCACACAAAAGAGCAGAAAGGATTTGTCCAGATCCCTCTGGTTATGAGTATCAGGAATCCTTCTTCTCCTGGAGATTAGACATGCACATTGAGAGACTAATAGAGGAGCACATAGATGCAGGATCACAGGATCACAGGATATCCAGAGCTGGAAGGGACTCACAGGGATCATCCAGTCCAACTCCTGGCCCTGCACAGACACCCCAACAATCCCTGTGCAACCCTGAAAGCATTGTCCTAACGCTCCTGGTAGCTCTGGCAGCCTTGGGGCTGTGCCCATTCCCTGGGGAGCCTGTTCAGTGCCCCAGCACCCTCCGGGGGAAGAACCTTTTCCTGATCTCCAGCCTAAACCCCCTGACACAGCTCCAGTCATTCCCTGGGGTCCTGTCCCTGGTCACGGAGAGAAAAGGTCACCAGGATGCTGGGATGCTCCTGACAGTCACTGGACCACGTGTCTAAGCACAGGGTCAGCCAGTGACCCCCAGACCAAACATTTGTAAGCTGTTAAAGGCACTGTCAATAAACTGCAGCTTCACTGCTGGTGTCAGGTTTACACTGTGACTTATTAGCTCTTGGTGACTTGAGGGTCAAGGAGGTGAAGCAGCTTGCCCTCTTCTCCATCAAGTGAATATTCCCTTACTTCCAAGCCTTTGCTACAGTGTCCTTACTCTTTTAGGAGCCTGGTGAATTTATTCTCAGCGTGTCTGACCCTTTGCTTGATGCCACGTGTAGACAGTTGCCATCCTGCGTTATTTTCCTTATTATCCCCCAGTTTATTATTTGACGTCAATTTATGTGCCAAAGCCCCAAGCAACTTCACCTCTTTGGGTGTGTTGTGGTGTTCTGCTGGGCACAGAGAGCTGCCTACAAGGCTGTGTTGCTTTCAGGCAAATCTTTTCCCTGGTACCTGCCGCTCCTGGCATCCAGCCTTGCCCGTCACTCCGCAGGTTGGGGATGCTGAGACATGGCTCTCTCTGTGATTCTGCCTCTGGCAGCAGCAAGGAGAGTTTACAGCCTGCTCAACCCACGGAGGAGAGCAGGCAAACTGCTCCCAGGCTTTCCTTGCAGTCCGGGTGTATCCATCTCCCGTGGCTTTTGTGAGCAAGCTGTGACTGGAAAAGATTTCCATCGCTGCACCAGATCCCTGGCTCCGCCAGAACCAGCTGTATCTGCTCCCACAGCCGTTCCCAACCACACCATTTACCCACAGGTCTGTTTTTGTCTATTGCCATGGGTTCTCAGCAGGTTTTGAGCTGGTGACAGATGACAAATGTGAGAGAAGTCTGCTAAAAAAAAACAGGACCATCTTCAACCTCGCTGCCAGCTTTCTGTCACTGTAGCATTCCAGGGCTGGGAGTGTGTGATGGCTTTGACCTTGATCATATTGATGATAATCCATCTGCAAAAACACTCTAAGTATACATTATATATATTATATACATATACATATATATATATATATAAAGGCTTGTTTCATTTTACTTGAGCTTTGTGACACAGGAATGTGGGGTTGAAAGGGACACTTTCCATCCACTAACTTGGCATCTCTTCATTATATCCCTTTCATAATCTCTATTTCCATAGGGTTTTTCTCCTTCCATAAGTTTCCAGCCTTTCTGGGAGGCTTTTCCAGAGTGTGGATCTTCTCATGGTCACTGATTTCCTGCCTCAATTTACTTATGGCTGTTTTATCTCATTTTAGCTCAGGTGTCCTTTGCTGAGAGCAACCCCTTCCTCTCCCTCACTTCCAATGCCCCGATAGATTTCCTGAATATTTCCTCAGTTTCCCTTTTATGGGAGAAACCAAGCCAAGCCCTTTCTGCCTCGTGTGTGGGGGCTCTTTCCCTTAGCCAGCCATGGTTCCCGAGGAGCCCATCTTTCCCCAGCAAGGGGTGACTGGGAGAACTGGGAGTTTTCCCAGTTCTGGAATCAGCAGTGCAGAGCACAGACATAGCAACACACTCCTCTCTCCACAGGAAACACCTTTTCTCAGACATCCCACCATCCTTGGCTTTCCCTCCTTCCTGGCCACAAGCCAGGAGAACACCTGTGACCCAGGCCTGAGTGTCCTCATTCCTTATATCCTTGGGCATCCTCCATCTTCTTGCCCCAGGTCTGGACCAGCATATCCTGACTCTGGCCCTTGCTCAGCTGTAATCCTGGCTCTCAGTGCTCCATCCTTTTAACTGATCCTGCATCCTAGAAGTTCCCTGTGCCATGTCTGCCCACACTATTTCCTGCCTGTCCCAAGACAAGCTGTCACAAGGTTGTCCTGCCTCAGCTATGCTGGAATTTCTCTTGGTTCATGTGAGTCTTAGAGAGGTTTTTCCCTACCTCACTACAGCTGGATGAAGAAATGAATAATTACGGGTCCTAGCATTCCTCCCACAGCCTCTGGCATATCTCCTGGGACTCCAGGGTGACACCCCACAGGGACTGCACAGCTGTCTTCTGTCTCCAGATAAAGATGTTGTGGTTTTTTTCCTCCTTATTTCCTTATTTCCCAATTTCTCAGCACAGATGCTTTGGGTTGCCGAGTGCTGCAGGGAGAGCTCCAGGAGATAACATCTGCAGAGATTGGAATCACTAAATGACTTGGTCACAGCACTGGGATTTCCAGGTCCTCCTCTAAATAGAAAACCCTTAATAACATGTCTCTCCTCTTCCATGTTGTGTACAGGAGATGTCAATGCCAAACTTATTATTGGTATCCCTGGGCAGCTGGACAAGGACTGTACACCCAGCAGTGCCACTTCCACAATAATTCAGCTGGTCGGGATGGCCTCCATCCATTGTCACATCAAGACTTGGGTGTCTTTTGTTGGAGGGACCCAAAAAGGTCCCAGGACATCCTGAAGAGGAAAGGGATGTACTGGTGATGCCTCTCCATGCTGAGCCAGGGAACGGCTCACCAACCTCTGGGAAGCCCCCAGCCTTTATTCAGGAATTGCACCTGTCTGACAGGGATGGTTTGTGTCCTAGTCTATCCGAGGGATCTGCTTCTGGGGACACGGTGGTTTCACAGCCTTACCTTTCTCACAAAACACTTCCTCAGTGGTCAGAGGCTCCAGGAGCTCCACACACAGGACCAAGCAATGGCTCCCAGCAGGTTTGGGGCCCATCCACTGGCTGGAAGGGCAGTGCTTCCCAGGGGGACACGCACAGATGCACTTCCAGGGAGAGAAAGTCTTCCAAGTTATTCTGTAAACGCATTGAAACACTTTAAAAATAAAATTATAGTAGTGAAAAACACAGATTTCACTGAACTCATTCCTCCTACTTAAAGCTGTTATCCCGGGGTAGCCCAAAAGCTTTGGAAAAGGCACACAGCACATCTTCATTAAGATAAAGCTGCCATGAGGCCAAGGGGGAATAGCCAGAATTACGATTCCCTCCAAACACTCTGTGCTACACAGGGAGGAGTTTTGGCCAGAGATGCTGAAAGACGTGAGCGACGGAGGACACGGATTCACTCCGGCGTCCAGAACTCCTCCTCCTCCAAACAAACAAAAGCAAAGTTTTGAAGTCAATCACTGAAGGATTCAGACTCATCTGAGACAGATCAAAGCTTTTGGTTTCCACTGTGACATCATTTGGTGGTGTTATCTACACGGGAATTCTTAAAACATGGAAAAATAAGGGGGTTTGGGACATAAAGTGGAAGGGTTTCCTTCTTCAAATGAACAAGCAGGACCTTATGGGATTGTCATAACTTCATTTTCCTTATGTGTTTTCCTCTCCTACTTTAGTTTTTGATAAAATGAGTGTGACTTGCAAAGCCTGTGAGTGTTGGAGTCAAGAGGATTGTCAGTATAAAAATTGTATGTAAGTAAATCAATACTATAGTTATATATACGGCATAGAACATAAAAATATATTAATTTATATGATACATAGAGTATATATATTTGGTATGGAACATACATCAAATATATTCCATCCCATAGAATACAGACAACAGAAAAGTTTGATTCAATAGTTCTGATGACCCTTTTCCAGAATATATGGAAGGAAAAAAATGTTTAAAAATAATTCAAAAAGCGCTTGCACACAGGATTCCTTTTTTTTTCAAGGAACTCATTGCTGTTAGACACAACTTAGGCCAAGGTTTTACTGGAATTCAAACAAAAAGTAGTCTTTGCCATAGGAAAAAGCTATTGCAATAGTGATTTAAGGAAAATCATGGGGATGACAATGGAACCACAGAATATCCTGAGCTGGAAGGGACACACAAGGATCAAACTCCAGTTCCTGGCCCTGCACAGACACCCAGACACCCCAACAATCCCACCCTATTCCTGGGAGTGTTATCCAAACGGTCCTGGAGTTTGGCAGCCTTGGGGCTGTGCCCGTTCCCTGGGGAGCCTGATCAGTTCCCCAGCACCCTCTGGAGGAAGAAACGTTTCTTGATTTCTGACCTAACTCCCTCCCAACACAGCTTGATAGCCCAGATGCTGCTCGTTCCCTGCCCAGAACTCCTCACCTGTGGGATCTGATGGCTCGGCCCCACAGCCCTGCACAGCCCTCACTCATCCCGGGAGCCTCAGACAGTCCCTAATCAGATTCCTGCATGGAGGGAATGTTTGCAGTCAAGTCTGCACTTTAATGCGCTCACTTCCAGCCCGGCACCCGGGAACGACACTTCCCCAAAGACTGTACAAGATCTCAGCTGGAGTTTCCAACGAATGAGTGGGAAAAGTGGGGAACAGGGTGCTGGAAAAAAAAAGCAGAGGTGTTTTTAAGATGCTGATTTAGAGTGCCATTAAAAATGCTGCCCACACAGCCTTTTAACCCTCCAAGATATCAGATAAGTTTCTCTTTCCTGCGGGGAGATGAAGTGGCTGTCATTATCTGGAAGGGCTGTATCATATCGGAATCTGCCGGCGCAGGTCAGCGAGTCCGGGCTGTTCTGGGCCCGGCTCCGGCACTGAATTACATTTCCTGGGCACAAAGGCTGCAGAATGGGTGGGTGCTTTGTCATTTAAACTGCATAAAGAGGCAGAAATTGATTTTTATTGTGGATCTTCATATCTAATAAAGCTCTGAGGGGCTCTTTTCTTCTCCGATTGAATGGCCATTGAATGCTTTCAATCTAGTTCTGTGTTTCATGCCTAAACTGAATAGTGGCAGGAGGAAAATAGACGGGGGGAAGAGAGGCCAAGTCACTTTCCAGATTGAAAAGGATACAGAAGGGAAATAAATAAAAAAATAAAATAAAATAAAGTAAAAATGAATCAGGGGAAAAAAAAGCCATTTAAGTGGAAAGGGGAGCCTTCCTTGTGCTGGGGAAGAATTGCTTTGTGCGACGGGCGTACACGGGAGCGTCTGTGGGCACAGGGACAGTGTGGGATGACGTGGGGCTCCATGGAATGCTGCTGAGGGACCCTGATCTTACCTGCACCTCTGTTCAGTGCTTCAGGACTGGAAATTTCCATCTCCCTGGCCGAAACATGTTACTAGTGCTCATCCCAGAGCTGCCCTGCATGTGTTAGCCACGGTAACTGAATGGCTTCGTCTGCTATAAAATGGGAATGACTCAGTTTATGTTGACATTAATTAGAGGAGAGATTGGTTTAGAATACAGTGTTTTTTAATGTAATTAGTACCTAGTTCATCACATCCTCCTCAAATCAACAAAGAGACAATAATACATAATGGCTTTTCAGTTCCTCTTTGATATGTATTGCTCATTTAGTCCTGGTCCCCTTGGGGAGCTCCATCACAATTAACAAGGCCAGTAGCTTTAGCATTAATTGGTCATGCTGATGGTCTGATCTAAGGTCCTAAGGACTCCTCCTATAGCATTGCAGACTGGTCAGACACTCCTGGGAGCTCTGCCTAATTGAATGTTGAGTCTCTTGATCGTTAGACCCAGGAGACAAAGTCATTGCCTGTTCAGAGGCTCAGCCTTTGAAGCAGCAGGACTTGGGATGAACTAAACACTCCCCAACAGCCTGGGCAGGACCTGGAAGGGGGTGTCCTGAGGCAGCCAGTTCCCAAACCAATGCTGTTCTGCACACCAGCATCTTCAAGTTCTTTAATTTGTCAGCTCAGCGATGTCGGGATCCCAGGAGTGCATTTCTTCCATGGCAATTTTACTGGTTTCAGTGTTCATGTGAGGTTTGACCCATGTCCCTGAACCTCCGCAGCTAGCACAGGGAATCCCCTCCCATGGAGGCTGGAGCAGGACATCTGACCAGCTCAAACCACAAGGCATCTTTCCTGCTGAGGATGTCTGGATTTGGTTTTCTTGCAGTTACCCAAAGCCCTGCTGCAGGTGTCTGTCTTCTCAACTGCAACAAAACTAAGGTCATGAGAACTCCATACTCTTGATGAATCCTGGACCTGAGCAAACAAAAATTCTCTCATGTGCCTGAAAAGCTGGCCCTTGAGTTTGAGCCACGAAGGTGTTGAGTATCATTTGTCAGGACAAGAGGAAACAGCCTCAAGCTGCGCCAGGGGAGGTTCAGGTTGGGCATCAGGAAGAAATTCTTCATGGAAAGGGTAGTCAGGCAATTGAAACAGGCAGAAACAGGCCCAGGGAGGTGGTGGAGCCCCCATCCCCCAAAGTGTTCAAGAAACAATTGGACACAGTGCTCTGGTCCGGGTGGCAAGGTGGGGATCAGGCACACGTTGGATTCCATGAGCTGCGAGGTCTTTTCCAACCTCAGTGATTCAGTGGTACCATAATCCCTGTCTTTCGTTGCATTTAAGGGCATTGAAACCTCACTGAGAGCCTCTTGAAATGTCCAGTGCCTCCTCAGAGCCTCTGGTTACATGGCTGGGAGGGCAGAGGGCTTCCTGGAGCTCTTGGAAGGTCAGGTTTTCTTTTCC
The DNA here is from genome assembly GCA_013390105.1 of Tichodroma muraria. Taxonomy (NCBI): domain Eukaryota; kingdom Metazoa; phylum Chordata; class Aves; order Passeriformes; family Sittidae; genus Tichodroma; species Tichodroma muraria. Next base: position 37,932 of record WAAG01002471.1, on the reverse strand, counting down.
GTGAGCTCTGTCTCACATCCTCCCCCAGGTGTTTTACTCTCAGCACATAATAAGGAAGAGAAGCTGAAGATGACAGCTGAATTTTTCCTCTCCTATCCTGGAGAGGAGGAGAAGACGGCCTTAGAGATTAAACAAAGCAAACCTCCCACTGGATACATACTGGTCATGTATTCATGCACCTTTCCTTCAGGAAAGAGTTTTTCCTCAGGCTGCTATAAAATGGGAATGACTCAGTTTATGTTGACAATAATTACAGGAGAGAATTTTGGGTTAGAATAGTGATTTTTAATGTCATTTGGCTTTTCACCTGCCTGTTTCTTCACCCACAGAAACCTCCTCCAAATCGCTTCGCCCCAGGCAGTCAAAGGAATGCCAAAAAATTGGGTGGCTCCAGCTTTAGATTCCCTCAGAAAATCTTAAAGCAGACCAAGCCTTTCAGAGTGAGAGAAGGAAATCTGCAAAAGTGTCTGACCTTCTCCCATCCCATAGCAGAGATCTCAGCAAGAACCATTGGGAAAGGGCCTGCCCTTTCTGGCACTGAGAATTCATTTTTTGGAAATTGGGCCCCAAGTAGAGAATCTTCGTGAGAAAATACATAAAATAAAAACCAAAACTACAAAAATTGCACATTGTTCTTACAAATCCTGGTTGCCTTTGCCAAGAGCTCAGTGCAATCTCGAAATGCGTTGGTGCTCCAGAAAACCAAGGAAATGCCAGCCTGTATTCAAAAAGAGGGAATAATACTGAAAACGTTGTAATGGAATAATGGAATTACAGAACTGTATGATACACATTCACTCAGAATAATGTTCCCATTCCGACCTCCCTGCCTCGGAATGCAGACACGGGAAAGGTCTAGGGGAGGGCAAAGGAAATGATTAAGGGCATGGAAAGACGTCCATGCAAAGAGAGATTAGAAAGATCATGGCCACATAATTTAGAGCCGACATGAATAAGAGAAGCCATGATAGAGATATAGAAAATAATTTGCCTTTTTTTCTGGTTTTCAGAGCTTTTGTGAACTCAGTCTGCACTGGTTTTCCTTCAGATCCACACAGGAATCAGATGTGCTTGGCAAACAGGAAAACAAGCATCATCAAGCTGGAGCACACATTCCATGAACCTGGAGTGGGGAATATTATTTGAGATTCCAAATGAGTCTCTTAAAGAAATGTTGTGCTTCCGATACTGGATGGAACAACCTTTGGATAAAGGAGGAATCTCTCAGGAACAGAATCACAGAATCCTTAAGGTGGGAAAAGACCTCCAAAATCATCAAGTCCAACCCTCGACTGAATCCCACCATAAAACTCTATCATGAAGTGCCTCATCTACTCATTTATTGAACAATTCTGGGGATGGTGACTCTACCATTTCCTTGGTATTCCTACCATTACCAATTCCCCATTTCATTGGGGGCCCAATTCTATCAAGGTAGGGGTGGGACTCTGCTCCCAGGAAATAAGGGACAAGACAAGGGGAAACAGCCTCAAGCTGTCCCAGGAGAGGTTCAGGTTGGATATTAGGAAAAATTTCTTCCCCAGAAGCTCTCTCCAGCCCTGGCACGGCTGCCCAGGGCAGTGGTGGAGTCCCCATCCCTGGAGGGATTTAAAAGCCACGTGGATGTGGCACCTGGGCACAAGTGTTTGTCCTGAGCTTGGCAATGCTGTGAGAATGGTTTGGCTTGATGATCTTTGAGAGCTTTTCCAAACTAGATAACTCTGTGGTTTTATGAAATTGTCTCCCAGCAGGGTGAGAGGGTTTTGTGTAAACGCTGTTTCAAGCAAGGTGTTCTAAAGAGAATGTGAATTTTGGAGAGGTACAAAGGGGCTCATGCTCCTGAGCACTTGTCCATTTCTTCCAGCTGTTGGTCTAATCAAAGGTTATTGAGGTCTCTCTATACAAAGTCTCTCTTTTCAAGACGAAGCACTTCTGACACTCACGATACTGTCCAAACTCCAAATCTTTCAAACTGCAGTCTTAGACAAAGACTTCCATCCACGGGCCAGAAGGGAAAGGGGAATAAAACCCCAACCCGGCACATAACAAAAGTATGAGGAATGCAGACAACAAAGGTGCTTGGAAGAATGGTCCAAATTAAATGGTGACACTGCAGATGGACTCAAGAGACACAAATACCTCATTTAACCTCAAGGCACAATGAGTCGCCGAGGACAGAAGTGAAAGCAGAGATCAGTGGGTGCCAAGTGGTTTGTTCTCAAGTTCCCTGAGGAGGAGAGAGCTCTACAGCACTTGACAGAATGGTTTCTATACACTTTAGGTCCTGCCAAATCCCAGAATTAAAAAGTCGAGGACTTTTTGACCTTCCTGAATAGTTGATGGATGTATGCAGGTCTGAACACAGGGTACAGTTTCTCAAGGCATCTTGTTTCCATGTCGTAAAAAATTCAGATTTTAATGTCACCAATTAATGGCAGGGAATTAGTAAAAGGCCTTGGAATGATGGAGGCAGCTGTACAGACTTGTGTGGTATCTAACAACGTCCTCGGGGATCCCCAGGGGAATTTTGCAGAAAAGCCTGTGGCAGAAGGATCTCAGCCAGGCCCTGTGGACAAGCTGGAGCACCCACAGTCTTTTGGGATTGGTTGGTATTTCCTTACCAATTCAAGCTCCAGGCAGTTTAGGAGACCATCGGGGAATGTCACAGCAGGCTCACCACTGAAATACAGACCTTTCTCAACAGCTTCAAGAAAGGCACATCAAGTTGAATGGACTCTCCCCTAAAGGAGGAGCAAACTCGCTGAAATAGCAGCTGGAACTGGGTAAAGACATGGTTGAAGTGAGGCGGTGCCCAAAGTGTCAGGCCGGCTGGCCAGGAGTTTATAAACTGAGTGGGGAAGGGGCTGCAGGGTATTACTGAGCTTTGCACTGCGTATCATTCCCCTCAAAACATTCCTGCTGGGCTGTAAAATGTGTCCAGACTGAAAAAAAAAAAAAATAAAATAAAAGCCAGGGAAGAAACAGAGAGACAGAGCCCAAGATGAAACAAATCCTCCCTTGAACACCGTCTTGACTATAGGAGTCCTATGAAAGACTTCACCCAGAGGATAAAAGTCCTCTTCAGTTTTGTTATCCACCATTGGCAGCTGGCTGTGCCCAGAGCTGAGGATGATGTAGGACAGATGCTGCTCTCCTGGGGCTTTTCACCTGACTGTAAGTGAGCCTGATCCAAGAAGAGGGTCAGTGACTGGGAAGTTTCCAAAGTGCCGCTCTGCGGGCGAGGGCAGGCGGCGATAAGAGCTCCAGGTGAAGTGGTCAGAGCCAGGCTGAAATGAGAGCCACTGATGGTTAACACTGTAAATTCCAACCTGAGACACCAGATGAGTCTGTCGGGCTTAGAGCGGGAAGATTTTCCTTGGTTTTCTCTGGAGTACCCTCCCCTTTGCAGCACCTGTTTGGGTGTCATTCGTGCTGGGTGTGTCTGGCTCCCTGTCGGATTCATGGGAGTTGGTTTTGCCATGGAAAAGTAAATGGCACCTTCTCACAGAATCCCAGAATCACTGAGGCTGGAAAAGATTTCCAAGATCATCAAATCCAATGTGGGGATCAGTGTGCCTGATCCCCATCTTATTACCAGACCAGAGCATTGACTGCCATATCCAGGTGTTCCTTGGACACCTGCAGGGATGGGAACTCCACCACCTCCCTGGACAGCCCCATCCACACCTGACCACCCTTTCCCTGAAGAAGTTCTCTCTCATATCCAACCTGAACCTCCTCTCCACAACTTAAGGCCATTCCCTCTCATCCTGTCCCTGTTCCTGGGAGCAGAGCACTTGCTTGTTGTTACACTTGTGCTTGTGCACTCCTTGTTTTGGGGTTAATGGTTTGGATTTTACCCCCAGAAGTGTTAACACCTTGGATCTGAGCAGCCCTTGGAGACAGAATTTTGTTCCCAAGCTCAGCAGGGCTGTGACTGGTGTGCTGTGTTGTCTGGGTAGAGTTTCCTCTGCCATGAACTCCAGTTGGTGCAGTGGTCTCTGGGTTTTTCCAGCAGGATTCCCACTCGCCCTGCTCTGCTGGAGCGCACGCAGCCACAGAAACTGTCCCTCATCTCTGTTAAAAAATATTCAAAATGATGCGGGGACTAGAAGTTTGAGTTAATTACAAATTATTCTCGATTTCACTAGCATTTTATTAACAAATCCACATTAATCCAGTATTAAAGCAGGGCGGGATTATAGGATTTCTCTCATCTGAAGCTTGGAGCAAGGGAAGTCTATAATAAACCTACCTATTCATTTGACACAAAGCTGTTCTATCAAATCTACCCAAACACGGGGCGCCCCCGCCCTTCCCTGCTACATCCATATGCAATCCTATACAATGGGAACAGTGTATTTTTATGATTAACCAGTATGGATACAAACCCAAGCTGGGGTAAAATTGCCTCCCCCAGCACCCCTGGCCTTGAAGAGGTTTTCCTGTCTTCCCAAGCTGTGCAGGTGACCTACTGGGAGCACTTCCACCTGGTGGAGACCTCCCAGCTCCGTGTTTGAGCCCATCTCCGCCACGGAACTATCCCCAAAGCTGTTTAAATGCCCACATTAATTTAAAAGCAAGATGAGCTCATGGGAAAGGGTGCTTCCTCTGCAAATCGAGGCTTACACCACGAGGTAGGACACACCGGAGGAAGGAACGGATCTGAGCTGGAAGAAATAAGATGGAAAGGCAGAACTGTTTCATCTTGATCCTGCCACGGTCCTCAAAATTGTCTTGAAAGTTTTCCCAGGGAGAAGCTAGCGAAGGACTGAAATAGTTTGCTTTAAGATATAATCCTTTTAATAAAATGTGAGGGTCAGAATTTCACATTGGCACTGAACATTTTGCTAAATAGGGCATGATGAGTTTGCTGTTCTGCTGGGTGCTCGTGCTTGTGTGGTGTGGGGGATAATAATTGCATGAAATCACCATCTCTGCTGGGGCTGGGGCAGGTTGAGCAATCCAAAGTGTAACAGCTCCTGAGCTCAAAGGATTCTTCTTCATTTCACAGACCTCACTAACAAAATCTTCTGCCTTGACAACAAAAAACAAATCCAGACAAAATGAAGAAAAATTTCGGCTTTTGCAGACCTTCATTGTCTCACTCATCAGGGCCACCATGGAGATCTGAACACTGAAACTATTTCATTTTATCCCTACCAAACTATACCTTTTCCTACAGGTTTCTGACGCAATGAAAAGGGGATTTGCTCATGGATAATTCTGATGATTCCAAAAGCTGCATTTCTGTCTCAGAAATTGGCATTTTCAGCCAAACCTCATTGATTTCCTCTTGATTTAGATGTGGCACAGGCTTGGATGTGGGCAGAAATGGGACTGTCTGGGGCATGCCAGTGATGGGGCTAGGGAATGGTTGCCCTTCAATGGTCAGCCTTCATGCCCTTCATGCTGGGTTTTTAGCAACTCTTTATGTTACCTGCTGTCCAGGCCTGTTTTCCCAGGAATATTTTTGAGGCTAGTAAGCAAGGGAATATGTATAAGAGAAGAGAGGTGAAGCCAATTCCCACCTATTAGAGAGTCAAGGACAGTATTTTATTTTTTGGCAGAATTATTTTACTTGGCCCTGGGTCTGGACCCAGAGCACTCTCTTCTGGGGTAGAGATGGTTTCTCCATTTCTCGTTTGCCATTTTTAATTTTCCCCAGTGGGGAGCTGGAGACACCATTGGGTCAGGAGGTTTTATAGCCCCCTGCACCTCCCCACCCTTTGCATTTAGGAGATCACTTCTTGTGTGTGAGCTGGAACATCCCAGAGATTTTTGGGTAGATCACCCAGGTGGGGTAAGGCCCTGTCCAGCTCCAGTGATAACAAACCTGCTGTTGGTCTCCAGGTGTCCCCTTTGAGCCAGGCAGGGGCAGAGGGAAATGCTGCCCCGAGATGTCAGCTTTGATTCTGATTATGGATGATCTCAAAGGGCTTTTCCAACCTAAATGTTTCTCTGAGTCCTTGGAGCTCAGAGCCTGGACAAGCACCATTTCCAAGCCAGAGTTCCTGCAGCTCCTTGTGCAGCCAAGAAGAGAGGTGAGCAGGGGTGGGAGTCACACCGGAGTGTCAGGGCAGGAACTGAACCCCTGTTGGGTTTTATGCGGGGTGGAACACGGATCCATGGGTGTTTCACTCCCACCACGCCTGTCTGGCTTCACTCAATCCATGCTTTAAAGCTGGTCCAGCCTGGGTTTCTCCTCCCCAGCTGGAATGTCACAAATAATATCACTTGATTTGGGGACCCCTCGGTGCCACTTCCTGAGTGACACAGTGCTGGTTCCTGTAGCAAGGCACTGATGACAATGCTGTCAAACAGAATTTTAATTCCTGCCTTTTTCCAGGCTGCACTGGAAAAACCATCACCTTTCAGAGCGCTGCTGGGGACTGCTTCGAGGGCTGGGGTGGAGCTTTCTTTGGAAGGGAATTTATTGTCCCTCTGCTCATTGCCAGGTCTCTGCCACCTTCCCTGCAGATAATTTGGAGTACAAACACCACTATTGTGCCTGTCACTTCAGCAGCCCCCTGATAAACAAGGCTCAGGAGGAGAGCTGACGTGAAAATATGAGATTCCTCCTGCCCGCAGCCAGTGCCAGGATCCCACACAAAATGCACCATCTGCATCAGGTCCTATTAAGCAAATTATTGCTCTGGAATTTTTAAAGAAAATAAGAAAGTAGTAAAAAGACAACGAGCCCAAGGAAGTTCTTTTGCAAATTAGTCACGATTTGCAAGAAAAATGATGCAATTGAAGGATCTCCAGCACTACAAATGAGCCCGAGGCCGAGACATGCATTAACAGGACCATTTGTATCAAGAAGTTTCTTCTCTCTCACCTTATCTCAAGCTCCTCTTTTTGAGTTGTTTTCGGGTATGAGTTGAGCTATGGATGCACACAATTCACTGGATGCTCTCCTGGCTGTCCTGAACCCTGAGCTTGAAGCCAGGGGGAGGCAGTGGTACCTAGGGGATATGCTGAGGATATTTGCCAGTGGTACTGACCTGGGAGGAGCTGTTGACTCCCTGGAGAGCAGACAGGCCCTGCAGAGAGACCTGGAAAAGCAAGACAGCTGGGCAGTCACCAACTGAATTAAGCTGGGCAGAGACAAGTACTGGATCTTGCTCCTGGGACTAGGCTACCCTGGAAATACAGAGTGGGGAAGGAGGGGCTGGAGAGCAGCTGTGGGAAGGGACCTGAGGGTCCTGGTCCATGGCCAGTTGGACCTGAGCTGGGAGTCCTCTGGAATCAGGAGGGACATCCCTGTCCTAGGGGGCATCAGGAATTGCCAGCTGTTGGGGTTTTTTGTAATATTTATATATATTTTTATATTTTTTTATATATTTATATATATTTTTATATATTTATATATATTTGTATATATTTAAATATATTTAAATATATTTAAATATATACAAATATATATAAATATATAAAAATATATATAAATATATAAAAAAATATAAAAATATATATAAATATTACAAAAAACCCCAACAGCTGGCAATTCCTGATGCCCCCTAGGACAGGGATGTCCCTCCTGATTCCAGAGGACTCCCAGCTCAGGTCCAACTGGCCATGGACCAGGACCCTCAGGTCCCTTCCCACAGCTGCTCTCCAGCCCCTCCTTCCCCACTCTGTATTTCCAGGGTAGCCTAGTCCCAGGAGCAAGATCCAGTACTTGTCTCTGCCCAGCTTAATTCAGTTGGTGACTGCCCAGCTGTCTTGCTTTTCCAGGTCTCTCTGCAGGGCCTGTCTGCTCTCCAGGGAGTCAACAGCTCCTCCCAGGTCAGTACCACTGGCAAATATCCTCAGCATATCCCCTAGGTACCACTGCCTCCCCCTGGCTTCAAGCTCAGGGTTCAGGACAGCCAGGAGANTTTGGTTTTTTGTATTACTGCATTTTAATTTTAATTCTCCTAATAAAGAACTGTTACTCCTATCCCCATATCTTTGCCTGAGAGCCCCCCTTAATTTAAACATTATAATAATTCAGAGGGAGGGGGTTTACATTCTCCATCCCAAGGGAGGCTCCTGCCTTTCCTTAGCAGACACCTGTCACTCAAACCAAGACAACCCTGATCTGCAGCTCCTCCCAAGGGGCAACTCCAATCTCTGCTCTCTGTGACCAGGGAGGTGTCCAAAGGAAACAGCTGGAGCTGTGTCAGGTTTGGATATTGGGAAAAGGTTCTTCCCCCAGAGGAGCACCCAGGGAATAGGCACAGCCCCAAGGCTGCCAGAGCTCCAGGAGCCTTTGGACAGCACTCTCAGGGAGGCACAGGGTGGGGTTGTTGGGGTCTCTGTGCAGGAGTTGGACTGGATGATCCTCGTGGACCTCTTCCAACTCAGGATAATCCATGACCCTAACAGGTGCAGCATCCAAGGGACCTGCGGCCTGTTTGCTGTTGCTTGGAGGCGCTGGGCGGGAAGGACAGACCTCGCTGGCATGCTGGACAAGCAACATTGAGGACAACACGAGGCCTGGCCCTGGGGAAGCAGAGGCATCTCCCATGGCAGATCTTACAGAAAGTAGAGCGTTCTGGAGCACGATGCCCATGGGAATTGCCAGGCTGCCTCTGCTTCCTCCTTGTTGGGAATACCAATCCTTCATCTCCCAGCCTGTCCCAGGCTCCTCCTGAGCTCCCTCAGCACAGCCAGGCCCAGCCATTAAACACATCCCAACAAGGCTCAGTACAAGGCCTCCGAAAAGCCGGGCTCAAAATAACTCCACTCTAATGCGAGCAGCAGACAAAGGCAAAGAAAAGCAGAGGAGCAGGCACCCTTCAAGCTAAAGCACGTTATTAAGGAATATTCCTTTTTTGAAGTTTGTTGATTTTATTTTTATCATATTTTACCACAAACCCTTTTCATGTTATAAATTAAGTAACTGCTGCAGAAGGGTTATGTTGTGGGGTGCTTTTTTTTAAGATGAATTTCCTATAGAGAGATTTTTAAAGTTTCCAGTAAAAAAAAAAACAAAACTAAAAAAAAAAGTGGAAAGCTGTGTTGAATTATGTGATACATTGAAATTAAAATGAAATTCCAAATTATCTTGCAGTCAGGGGCTGATGTGGACTGAGTGATAATAAATAAAGGTTAAAAGGACATTGGCAAGTCTTTTTTCATGGCTTTCAATTTTTCCCCTCCCTGTTGTTTGTAAAAACCTCTTAGAAGATTAAAAATAATATTTCTTTCCCTATTGATTTTTTTTTCTTTTTCCACATTTGAAAACAGCATTTATTTATTTTCTGTGTTTCTAATGGAGCTGGGATTAATGTGGCTTTATTTGGTCTCTGCTTGGCTTGTGCTTTCGGCTTGTGGAGGGACTCGGTGCAGCCCAGGGAAGGATGATCAGCAGCAGGATTGCAGGAACCCAGCACCAAATTCCTCAGGATGTTCCCAGCCAGGGGTCAAGGTCACCAGAAAATCTTTTGACCTTGGTGCAGCCGCACAAAAAACTCATCTCATTTCACATTGATGCTCTCTATCCCTGTGTCTTGGGTTCTGCCTGGTCCAAAGTCTCCATCCCATCGTGTCCCAAGTTCTGGAGGGAAGACGAGTTCATAAAATCATGGACTCCCAGAATGGTTTGGGTTGGGAGGGACCTTAAAACCCATCCTGTTCTACTCCATGCCCTGGGCAGGGGCACCTTCCACTATCCCAAGTTGCTCCAAGCCCCATCCAGCCTGGCCTTGGACACTTCCAAGGTTCCAGGGGCAGCCACAGATGCTCTGGGAGACCCTGTGCCAGGGCCTCACCACCCTCACAGGGAACAATTTCTAAATATTTGGTGGGATCATTCATGGTGAGTAAAACTTTCCATTCTTCCTCGCTCAGGTTTCCCTCTTCTCTCTTTTTATCCCAGAAAACAATGGACCTAATCACCTTTACTGCTTCACTGTTACACTGCCCACCATCATTTTTTTGTTAGAAAGGTAAACTTTATTCATGTGGGAAAGCTGTTTTCCTCAGTAAATACCAGGTTTTATCCATAAAAATGCATTTTTGTAATGGGATGTGTTTTTGTTTTGGGAAAAAACAAAAACGGGAGTTGTCTCACATGAGGCCATGAGAGTGTGGGACCTCAGGAGAACATCTGCCCATTCTTCCTGCTGGATCCACCACCACATTGCCAAGGACAGGCTCTCGCTTGGGGGGGTCGGGCTCTGCTTCCAGGGAACAAGGGACAAGATGGGAGGAAATGGCCTCAAGCTGTGCCAGGGAAGGTTCAGGTTGGACATCAGGAGAAATTTCTCCATGGAAAGGGTGGCCACACATTGGAAGGGGCTGCCCAGGGGGGTGGTTGAGTCCCTATCCCTGGAGGTGTCCAAGGAACACTTGGAGGTGACACTCAGTGCTCTGGTCCTGGGTGACAAGGCAGCAATTGGACAAAAGCTGGACTCAATCATCTTGGAGGTCTTTTCCAACTTCAATGATTCTGAGATTCTGTGACAAAAAAAAAAAGTTAAGAAAAATTTAAAAATTGTACTGTCTGGTCTGCACCTGGGGAATTCCCTGCCAGGGGAAAAGATACAGCAACCAAAATTACTTTTTAGGGACATGTTAAACTTCAACTGCTCTTAAGGACAATCCATCCTAAAATCCAAGATATGAAGAGGGAAAGTGGCATCCCTAGCAAGAAATTGGGCTTTCTGTGACCCCTTTACAGCACTGGTCTATTGCTATTGCCTGGGACACGGCTGAACCCGTTCTTAAGCACAGAACTAAGTAACATCCCAAAAGCTGGGACAGCTCCTGGCATCCATTCCAGCACAATACGAGCCAGGTGGGGGAGAGGCTGCATGAACTTCCTCATCCTTTCCTCATCAGCCTAAACACTCTTGGAGGAAAAGGCAGGTATTTCACTAACTTTTGAGGGGGTTATTTGTGCATCCACTTCCAAGAGGAAATCCTAGGTTTGGATATTCCATCTGCCTTTAGAGGATTATAGGTCAGAGCAGGTGGCTTTGACTTCACACATTCTGCTCTGTGGTCTCCACCAGGGGTAGTTTTGTCTTGAACCTCGTTGGGTGTGGTGGATGGAGCTCTGGAGCTTCACGGTGCCGGCATATCCAGGCAAAGTCCCTCTGGCTTGGAACACCCAATATTTTGGGCGGAGAAAGTCTGGGATGTGGATGAGGTGCAGCAGGAGGATGTTGGGAATGCAGACAGCACACAGGAGACACATGCCCAGCAAAGCTCTGCCAGCAGAACCAGGCTGGCAGACTCTGTGGAGCAGCAGTGGGGAACCTGCAAACCATCCCTGGGTCGTTTCCTTACATTCCCTTATCTGTGCATTCCTTACACATCCCACGTACACGATGGGAAAGCCCCTCCTAGAGAAGGCAGGGCATTTCTTTTTGGGTGTCCCAGCATGTCACCTTTTACTGAAAACCTCTGGTCTTTGTCGAGCTCTAAGCTCTTTTGAATGGGGAGAGTCTGCCAAGGCATATTGGTGTAGGGCCCAGCACAGCAGGAATTTACAGTCAAAACACCCCAAAAACCCAATAAGACAACAACACCAATAGATGGTGCTGCGATTTAATTCCTTGTGAGTGCTCCTTAGGATGATAGCTGGTGTTTTAGGGCCCTCAGTGTGCCAAGAAAAGGGTGTTAAGAGCTAAGGTGGCTATAAAAAGCTGTATTAAGAGTTTTTAAAACCTTTCTTGTGTGAAAGCCATTATTGCTAAGTAGCAGATGTGTTTCCTAAAAACAAAACCGAAGGGAGAAAGGCAGAGGAGCAGCCCTTCCCTGGGGAATGGATGGGCATGGCTGGGCTCCCCTCTTTTTCCCTTAGCCAGCAGAGAAAATAAATGTCCATGAGCAGCTGGGATATGATCAGCTCCATGGAGCCTGCTCTAAATCCCCGCGGGAGATGCACATGAAATATGCAGGATCCATCTGCAGAAGGGGGTTTTGGGGGGCTCAGGGAAGGGAAAAAAAGGAATGAAATTAAACCCTCCCAATTTCCAGGTGTGCACTGGGAGCCCAGCAACAAGTCCAAAGGCTGCTTGCCTTGCAAGCGGGAAGTTCCGCCGGAGCAGACTTTCTTATCGCTCTGCCTACAACGGGGCTGATACTTTATTAGCATCTTCCCCGGTAATCCCAGCAAAACTGAGGGAAAAAAAGTGTCAGATCAAAAGGGGGAGTCTGAAAGCGGGCGGCTAAGCAGGTTGCTGGGATGCTAATGATTGCTTCCCTCATTCTCTGAGTGTCACGCACAACATCCCTAAGCCCGGCGCGGCGCGTAAGCCACACAAATAGCCATATTTGTTAACATTCATGTGACTCTTTCGTCTGAGCTGTATTTCCTTGAGTACACCACAATGAAGAGTTTCTTTTAATAGGGATCAACCAGGAAAAACAACTGTGAGGGACTTTTCTCTCCCTCTCCCTCCCTCCCTCTCTCTCTCACTCCCTCTCTCACTCTCTCTAAACCTTTTACACTGCGGTTGAACAAGCCTCTGGATAAAGACTTTATCCAAAAACCCCCTCTTTAAAGTTATTTCAAATTTCTCTGCAAGGCTTTCAGAAATCTGTTTGTTTGAGGGCAGAATTAGATGTGACCGGCGTTTTATTGTGACATAAAACCATATTTCTTCCCTGGAAGATTAAAAAATAAAATCGGTTAATAAGAAAAGCTGTCAGCAACAGAAAATGGCTGACATAATCCGTTTATCCTCCGAGCAATAAAGATATTGGTCCTTGGGAGTCTATCCTCTCTCTCATGTTATTTCGCCCAAAACATTATCTTCCCAGCATTCTGATGGATTAAGAAGTCATATGGGAGATAGCAGGGAAATGACAGATACAAAAAAAAATAATATCCTTTCATTTCCCCTCCTCCCTGCACTCTCTCTCTCTCTTTCTCTCTCCCATTTGCTCCCCGGCCCCTCCTTTCCCTGCCTCCCTCTGTCTCTTTTTCTCTGTCCCCTTGGAAAAGTGCTCCATCTCTTTATTCCCAGCATCCCAGAGCTCTGCCAAAGTCCCAAGCCGCTAACCCCAGTGTGGCGGGGAGAAGCGACTCAGAACTTCCTGGTCCCTCTCACGCACATGGAAGCACAGCTCGGCACCATTCCGCATCCAAATACGTCGTGAATTTTTAGGCATTGTTGTCCCAGTTGTCTGCCCCCACATTGAAACACTCTAAGTAACTAGCTGGAGGATGAGAGACGAAATCCACCACTAGGTTTAGGTGGACCAGAGCTGGGGCTCTTTCCTGGGGTTTTTCGGTGGTGAAATCCATGGATGAAGGAGGGCTCTGGTCTTTGGAATCCTCTTCTGCATCCACAAACCTGTTCTTGATGTCGCCTTGTGGAGAAGTGCATCCACTAGAGGAGGTCATCCCCACCTCACCATGTGTGATCTGTTCTGGTGGCCTCATTCTTGGTCTTGGGGACTCTGGTGGCCCAGGGGCTCCTGGAGACAGGATCCAGCCCAAGACTGAGGTCCCAGGGCTCTGGGACACGCTGCCGTGATGCTGATCCTGTGTCCAGTGGCTTTCTGTTCCATGTGAGCAGTCTTGGCATTCCCCCTTCCCTGAGGGGATCCAAGAGCTCCCTCTGCCACCAGCTGCCACCCTGCCAGGGCTCAGTCTGACCAGGGCTGGCTCCAACATGACAACAAATCCCTGGGAAGGCTTTGGACACGCAGGATTCAAGGCTGAGAGGGACATGAGGTACCATCTAATCCCTTCCTCCTGCCCAGGGTGGGATCACGCAGGCCTAAAGCAGCCCTGAGAGATGTTCACCCAACCTCTCCCTAAAATCATCCCACACTGGTCACTCTCCCAAGGCAATTTATCCCAGTGTTTCTCTACCTTTAGCATCAGTGTTTTTTTCTGAACATCTGACTTAAATCTTCCATGCTGCATTCCCAGAATGGTTTGGGTTGGAAGGGGGCTTAAAGCTGATCCCGTTCATCCCCCAGCCATGGGCAGAGACATCTTCCACTAGACCAGGTTTCTCCAAACCCCATCCAACCTTCTTTTTTTTTTAAACCCAAACTTGCTCTGGCAACCTTCATGGAAATTTTCCTCTCTGATTTTTTCCATGTTTCATTTTTTTTGCATCTTATGGGCATTTAAATTAATTTCTTCAGTCTTTGCCCAGCAGAATCAGCTCTGCTTTGCTATTTCACCTGATTGGATGGATTATAAAGGATGGGGTGTCAACTTTTTGCTCACTATTTACCCAACATCCAGGTTGGGTTGTTTTCCCGTGAATGTTCCCCCAGATTTGTCCACATATGTCACGGGCGGGAATGTTTTCGAGAACTATGTTATAAGCTGAAAAACACATAAATATTACCATGATAAAATATAGTATTTAGAGACCATAAAATCACAGAATTTTGGAATGGCTTGGGGTGGGAGGGACCTTAAAACTCATCCAGTGCCCCTCCCTGCCATGGGCAGGGACACTTTCCACTATCCCAGGTTGCTCCAAGCCCCATCCAGCCTGGCCTTGGCACTTTCAATTTGAGTTTTCCTTAAAAGTGACAATTCAATCAGTTTTAATGTCCATTGAAATTGCAAAGTGCTGCATGGAGGGATGGGTAAGTTGTCCCATAACACCCTGGGCTTCAGAAACAAAAAATGTTCTTTCTTCTATCAGCGCTTGTTTCCCATGGTCAAAGAACCTATGAAGATTTTTTAAAAAAATAAAAAATCAGATATTGATGACAGTTTTACCAGGCTGAAAATGGTTTCAAGATTTCCAATTGTATTTTGGACTGCACTGGTAAGATAAAAAATTTTTGTATCCTGCAAAGATTTTTGTGATACTTTAAATATAGTAAAAGACAAAAATCATATTAAAATGGGGTTTAAAACTGTCAGTTTCCTTCAAGTTTTGGTCTCCACTACTTTCCGCCAAAAAGTATAATAGATTTTAAAAAGTTTTATCAACCTTTAATCATTCTTAAAAGTCCTTAAATACCTTATCTCTTCCTTCATTAATGAATGCCAACATCTCCTTGCTTGTGAAGTGATGAAGGAGCATTCATAACCATCTGGAAACGCTGGAAAGATCAGCATGACACCAGAAACATCAACACCAGAACTGGAAATGCCCCAGCAAAATCCCCTTCCAAGAGAAAACCTTTTCCACCCAAAAATTCAGACCTTGCTGAACGGTCTTACCCCTTCAAACAGGGTAGAAGACCCAGAATTCTGGTGGCAACCACAATGTCTTTACACATTTCTCCTCACAAGGACATCCATCTTTCAGCTGAACTTTGAAACAGGCAGATTCCGTGTTTTTATACATATGTTTATGTGAGATTTATGCATGAAAAATAATAAAGCCCCAATGTGAATATGAGAAGCTGAATTTTTCCAGAACTGGCTGAAGAATTGCTTCACTAGACTACTCCGAAACCTGACCAGACTGCACCATTATAATGCACTGAAAATCCCAGTTTATTTCCAGTAAGGGTTCCTTTTTAGTGGGAAGCTTTAAGCTGAAAATCATGTTCAGCCTTAACTCCACCCACCACTTTTGTGCCTACCCAGGCAGGAGCAGAAATTCATAAACATTTCTATTTCCACGATGTGGCAAAGAAGAGTCTGGAGACCCTGTCCCAAAAGCTGACAGGCAATTCAAGGGATTTCCAGGGGTGAAGAATGACCAGGTGGAAATGCATAAATATGTGGGAAAAGCAGAATAAGGGAGTCATCTGCCTATCAGCAGGAGCTCAGGTGGCTCTCAGGGGAGGAGGTGGCACTGATCACAAACAAACAGAGGCCACGGGCAGCGGAGGAGGGGGGAGGAGTGTATTTACTTCCAGCTGAGCAAATTTGTCAACTGCCTGTAAAACACATGATTATCATGGAATTACATGTATTACATTCCGTGTTTATCCTGATTCTTATTTAACATAGAGATACTCTCCAGGGCTGGACTTGCAGAAAACCAAGGAGGAGATGTAAGAAGCCAACCTGAAATTCAGTAGCAGCTGAATAATGGAAATACTAAAGCAAGCAAGAGGGGGGGTCTGAACTAAAAACAAAGCCATGATCTAAAGAATGGAGGTGAATCAATATCACTAAGCTGGGCTCACCCTGCCACAGAAGATGTTTCTCAAGCCAGTGTGTACTTTTGGTTAAATAACTGTGCAGCCTCCAACTTTCCTGCCCAGACTGTGGTTCCCAAACCTCTGGTGAACCTTGTTGGTACCGCTTTTGGTTTCACACGAAAATTTCCCTCAACTGCTCATTCCTACGGTGACCTTGAGCAGGGCACCTCTACCACCCACATCTTAATTCCCCCCTGTGAAATATGGGGAACACTCCTAAAATATCCATAGACCTGCTGCTGGGGACTGTGTGAGTGCTCTGGAACAACAGTGGTAAGAGGGAGGAGGAGGAAACGCTCCGTGAAGGATGAATGGCTGGTAGGCAGAGGGATGAGTTCCCATGGAGGCACCTCCTGGAGGGGAAGTCCAGCTGGATGATGCCTCTGAATCCAAGCATTCACAACATCTTGTCATGATTCATTGGCTTTAAAAGCTTTGAGGGGGTTTTACAATTCTCCAACCTCATTTGTGTCACTACCAAGACCAGGGAATGCTCTTACAGTGGGAAGCGACTCTTCCTTGCTGTGTGCGTGAAGGCTGTCACCCTGGTGATTCCTGAAACTGTGGGGCATCTTCTAGATTGGAAATCCATTTCTTTTGCGACCTGGAGAGAGAAACTCTTCTCTTAAACTTTCTCCCACCAGTTTAAGAGGCGAGACTTCCCCATGTGTGATGCGGTCTGTGACTCGAAAACATGGAATCCATGGTGGGAGTTGGTGATGTACCATCTCCCTTTGGCACAGCCAGAGAAGCCAGCACGACTGGGACAGTTGGATTCAGTGTAAGACCACCCTCTGTGACCTTGGGGGTCTGGGGCACTGCTCTGAGACACCTCTCAGGGTGATCTTTTTTCTCTAACATTTCCTGTTCCATGGTGGCACTTCAAGGGCTCCACAGGATGTGGTGAGACGAGGTCAAGTCTAGATCCCAAAAATCACCCTTTCCCGAGACACCAAAGAATTTGGGCAGCTCAAAAGCCCCGAACTGGCACTGACCTTCAGTATTTACACCTCTGCTGATGTGTAACAGCACCCTAGGAGTGCTGCTGTCTTGGCACGGGCACAGGAGACAGCGAGGAGGACGGAGAGGAGGAGACACACACACACAACACACACACACGCTCACAGGGATAAAAAGGATAACTGGATCCATGAAAATAAGCCAAGCACTGCCATCGTCGGTCTAAATGCAGATAAGTATTGTACTGAAAACAAAGATTACTTGTACTTTGTAGATAGAGACGTGTTTTGTTACAGGATGCTTTGTATGGAATTGGGTCACAGCAGAATATGAGCCAACTCCCCCCCCGCCCGCCTCCTCCCAACCTCCCTCTCCGCCTGCCTATCCTTTGAATCTGGAGCCAAATCTCAAGGGTAAGGGAGTAGAAATTGCTACAGTTTCGCCGTTTTTTTCCCTTGGCTGGGATTTGCTTTTCATTTGCGGGGCAATACTCGCGCCTCTCTGCCATTCATCTATTAATTAATGTCATTGATTAGGAGCTGCTCCCGCTCAGCCTTGTGTGTGCAAACCTCTGGAGGGAGTGGGGGAGGTGAGGCGCATCCAAAGGATCCCAAATTCAAGTGCCAAGGGAAGCACCAAAGCTTCCCTCTCCTCGCAGCCCCTCACCATGTCTTTGTGTGCTGTCACATGTCCTCTTTGCCTGGCACGTGTGGGGCACATCACCGTGGTATTTGGCCACCTGCTTCTCTTTCCCCAAAGCAAAGCATCTCCCGATGGCCTTCAGAAACTCTCCTGTGCCAGGAAGGAGTTTGCACCCACGTTATTTATGGGTCCTGTGGCCTGCCCTGCCCTTTGTGGCTATTTCAGTCCATGACTTGGGCACCTCCTACTGAAATTTACTGAAGCAAACCAAAGTTAAAACCCAAGATCTTGGCCGGTGGAAGCCTTTCTAAATCCCAGGCTTCTCCATTTCTTATCCAAGACATGACAACTGAGATTAAGTGTCCCCAGAATCCTTTGATCTGTGCCTGAATGCTTCCCCTGGATCTTCTTCCTTGGTTCTGGATGTTGGCACTCCTGAGTGAGTGCGTGACTGGTCATGAATGCCACAGAAGAAAGGACATCCGAATTCCAGCCATGATCACATGTGGGGAATTAATCAAGAAGAGAGTTTTCTGCTACCTGGGAAATGCTGATTTCTTCTCCTTTCTCCTAACAAAACAAGAACTGCTTTGGGGCTCTTTCTAAGGAACCAAAGCACCATGTCCACAAATGTTTGTACCACAGCTGGAGAGATGGATGATTTTTTTTCCAGCTACGGAAGGTAAAAATTTCTTTTTTCTTTTTATTTTTTCATTACTTTTTCTTTTTTTCTTCTACTTTTTTTGGGTTTTTTTCTTTTATATATATTCTAGTTTTACTTTTTTTCCTTTTCCTTTCTTTTTTTCTTTTTCTTCCTTTTTTTTCTGTTTCTTCTTTCCTTTTTCCTTTTTTCCTTTTTTCCTTTTTTCCTTTTTCCTCCTGTTATTTTTTAACATGCAGAATACCAGGGAGCATCACAGACAGCAACGGGGCTTTGAGAACTGGGCCAAACAAGGTCCATCTCTGAAATGTGTGACCTCTGAGCTCTGGCACAGCACCTAAGACTGGACCTACCAGACTTCAATCAAGACTCCCAGAAAAAGTGAAACGTCTTGTTTCTACAAAACACAGGGAAGAATTATGAGTTAGTGGGCTCTAGATGTCCATCGAAACGTGCAATATTGGATCCTGGTGTGATTGCTGGTAACTGCTCATTCTTTATTTTACCCATAAAAAAATCAAGCTTCCAGTGGCACAAGCTGGTAATTTGAGTGGATTTATGTTTCCTTGCACTGTTACCAGTCTCAGACCTACAACTGCTTTCAGGGAGATGCCATCTGAACCACCCCGAGCCATATGGCTCTCTCTGATATTGGGACTCCCTCTCATGGGATGCTCCCAGCACTGACAGCCTGGGAACTGCAGGGTTTCAGGCTGACACCCCACAGAACTTTCCTTTTCCCAGAGGAAATCCATCATTTTCCTGGATGAGGCACAACAGGTGGGACACCTCAAAACATCCCCTGTGTGTCCAAGATGGCAACACCATGCCTGGAAGAGTTCAAGGCCAGGTCGGGTAAGGCCGTGAGCAACCTGGTTTAGTGGGAGATGTCCCTGTCCACAGCAGGAGGCTGGGACTTGACGATCTTTAAGGTTCCTTCCAACCCTTATATGATTCCACTATTTTTAGCAGCTAAAATGATTCACAGGCTGGGTTGGACCCTCCTAATCTCTCCAGAAATTTCAGATGCCATTTCTCAAAGATGTCGTTTCTTCCAGCTCCGAGTTTGGGGTGTTCAAATTGGTGCCCGAGCATTACTCAAATAAAGAGGTTTTCTTCCCCCCAGTGCTGAGTCAGGTGTCACTTCCCTCCTCTCTCTGCGCTTCACTCAGGGCCTGACCCAGCCCCATTAGAGCTGATGAATCCCCAGCGAGCACAGACGTCACGGCGTGGTGCAGCATAAAGTTTTTATGGGCGCAGGTTGGGAATGAGGCGCATAACTCAGCGCTCCGGTGCCACTTGTGAGTAATGCGCCCATTCCGCACTCCGCGGATAAAACCTTTATGACCCTCCACAGCCCCGGGTATTGCATCTAATATATGCACCACCATAATGATGAGCACTGAAAACCTGCTTTTTTAACCTGTTTTCTTCCTCCCGTCATCTCCCTTTCTCCTTCCCACTCTTAAATACCCCTCCGTGGCTGCTTCCCGGTGCTCCACTTCTGCTTTGTCAACCACCTGGGGAACCCACTCCATTGATATTCTGGACGAGGTTTTGATTTGGGGGAAAAAAAAAAAGCCAACCCGCACCACAGAGTGAGCGGCATAATTTAAAAATCAAAGAAATTCATTTCAGTAGTAAAAGGTTAACAGCCTTTAGGAGGAACACTTTTTAATCACCCACGTCTAGACTCTATCACTCGAATCACCGGCAGCAGGAGTGAAATATGGCTAAGCCCCCGTCACCAAACAGCACCTAAAGACTGTTGTATTTAATCATGTCTGTGCACTAGTTATGGATTTTCATTATGATTCCCGATGCTGTTGCGCTGTGTAAAATATTAATATCCATAGTAATGATGCATGAAGCTTGGAGTGTAATTTCTTCACTCTCCTTGTCTGATATTAAATTGTTACCACTTTATCATTTGTGTAGAACTGCACGTTTCAATTAATCTTTCCGTATCAGCAGCCCTGATTAATATAGATCATGATTCATAAGCTTATCGTCACTATAGTTTTAACAGATCATTTATAAAGATCTTAAATTTCAGGGCCTGGGAGGCGCAGCCACTCCGTCCAAGGCTTTTCTCACTTCTTGATCCAGCAGGTTTCTCCATTCACACAACTAATTCCAGGAAAGAAAATTAGCCAGATAAAAATGCATCCTTGATTTTTCTTTTTCTTTTTTTTTTAACTTTCCTCAGAGCCACCTGTAAACTTCTTCCCCGCTTACTTCAAAGATCAGGAGCTGTATGAGCACAGCTGCTCATCAGCTTTGGTTTTCCTTGGTTCATCCTCTCCATGGGAGATGGCCTGGGTCCTCACTCGGGTTTTCATGGAATCACAGCATTGTTTGAGTCAGAAGAGACCTTAAACATCATCCACTTTTACCTCCTGCCATGGGTAGGGACAACTTCCACTAGACCAGGTTGCTCCAAGCCCCGTCCAACCTGGCCTTGGACACTTCCAGGAATGGGGCAACTCCTTGATAATTACCAGTCTTCTCCATCTCCATGCGATGGTTAATTTTTGGTGCTACAAAGCCATGCTGGAAGGCCTGTGGGCTGAAAAATTACTGAGATGATACACTTTCTGCTAGCCAGAAAGACTTCCTTGCACCTCACCCCTTCCCAAAACCTTTGCAAAATCACGGAGGGCTAAATTCTGCATTTGCATGAAGAAGTGACCTCCTGCCAGAGCCAGCCTTCCTTGTCCACGTTATCCCAGATCCACAGAAGGCAGCTATTGCCCCGGCTGCAGCACAACGAGCTGACAGGGCTTCCGCAAGGTGATTTTCTTGGAGCTGGGAAGCAATTCCCACCCCCTGAGCTCCCCACGGAGAGGTCTGGCGTTACCCAGCGCAGAAACCCGGGGGCTCCTCAGGCAGGATTCTCTCCAGCAGCGCGTGGCAGAGACGTTTGCCTTGAAAATTAACGGCGGGAAGTGGGAAGGGCTGCTCAGCTGGGGATGAAGAGACGGCGTCTCACATGCGGGAGCACCGGGCGTTTTCAGGACACTCTGATAATCGTGGTAATGAAGAACAGCAACCGATTAGTCATTTTTTAGTGGATAGAGTTGGAAAAGGCGCATTAGATAGTTTAAAAAATCCATCAAAGGTCCCTGTCTAGCTTTCGGTGTATTCTCCAGGGCTTTGTCAAGTGGTCTTAAGTGTCTCAAATAATGGCGAGACTCATGAGACTATTTAAAATCCTAATAGATGATTTTTTTTTTCCCCCCGTACTTACATATTTTCTTTCCTGACAGTCCCAGAATTGCTCATCACAGCCCCCAGTTGTGATTTGCAATAGGATGTGGGGTTAACAAGGAGGAACAGCTCTGGAAATCCCTGGAGAGCCAGGTGTGAGCTGGAGCAATGAGACACCAAGCTTGGTAGGGGCAGGGGCATGGAAAAACCAGGAATTAACAAATCCCTGCCATTTTCTCCCTCACCTCTGAGCGTGTGGTACCGCTGAGTGCAGGTGAAGCACAACTCCAAGGAGTCCCTCCTCGTTGGAGTAGGATGTGGTGGGCTCCTCTCCTTTCCGCTTCTCACCCCCTTGCCAAAACTGGCGTGGTGACGGCAACGCTGCAGTGTTTTATTAACCTCCTGCACTCCCTGAGTAACCCGGGGGAAGGGAAAAACCCTGGGAAGTATACATCCCTATCTGAAATCTATACAGCAAGACAGATCTGGCTGGAGCAGTCTTTAGGGCATATATACATTACGAGGCTACAGTGAAATATAGCCCAGAATTTGTCTCCCAAGATGAGATAATGCAGCTGCGTTAACAGCTGCAACTGTCACTTCCAAGTGAAGTAGTGGGTATTGTGTGGAGTACATTTGCAGGGCAATTTTCCAGTTGGAATAAAAGGCTTTCTGAGGTGAATTTTGCTTGGGTTTTATCCATCTATCTGAGGTTATTTTTATATATATATTATACAAATATTGACTGGATCTGAGGGCAATAGAGGTAAAATATTGCACCAGGAAAGAAAATAGTTCCCAAGTCTCTCTATATAAATTTTGGCCTCAGCTAAAGGCTCAGGGCAATATATGCCATTTTTCCCCTCAGGGCACAAAATTTTACTGCTCTTGCTTCTTAGCTATTTTATTATCCCTTTGTATGTTTGTATAGAGGAAAGAGATAGGGGAGTGCTGGGCTTGGGGGTTGCTGCACAAAGCAATGAGCTCTGGAAGAGTTTTGCCTGAAACGTGAATTTGCATTGCCAGGATCTGTGTTTTAAAGGCACTGTGTAAAATACAGATAAATACCCTTCCCCCTGACTTTTCCCTCTCCAAAAATAAATATAATATAATAAATTCTCACCATTATTCACGAGGAGAGTTCCAACAGAGATCAGGGCTCTGCTGTACCAAGCCCTCTGAAATATATTTTAGGTAGCTTAGGTATCAGGCAATTTATGCATGGACAGAAAAGCTGTGCCGGTTTAAGGAGATCCAGACTTTCAGTGGCAGCAATGGAAACTCCTGCCACATCCGCCTGTTTGCACACCCACCACTTTCCTTTCCACTGGGAATGTAACATCCATGTGGAGAGGCTGGTGCCTGAACCCCTTTAGACACCCAGTGAGGGCAAACTAAAAGTGTCCTTTCCAAATTTGCCCTGAAAACTTGGGTGCTGCTTTCCGGATGAAAAGTGCCAACAGAGTGCCTGCGGGAGTGAGTGAGGGCTGGTGGCCAAGGAAGGGATTTATCTCAGGGTTGGGCCTTGGGGCAGGAACAGGACAGTGTCCAGCCCTGGGTCCAGCTTCACCAAGGACACTGAGCAGCTGCCAGGGTGGCTCGAGGGCTGGGGAACAGCAGCTAATGGGGAGAAGCTGGGAGACACAGCTCCATCAGTCTGTCAGAAAGAAAAGCAAGGCTTCAGCTCTTGGGGGCAGCTTCCAGTTGAAGAACAGGGAAAGGCTGGTGAGTGGAGACTAAACCTAAGCTAGCCATGAAGTTAATTTTCACCTGAAGCCGGGCTGAGTGACAGGGTGGGATTTGGCTCCTTCACTTTTGGCAGGTCAACAGTGTTCCTCTGCAGCATGTGCTGGACAAACCAGCATTAGGGGTAAAACCAAAGGGTGGTTCCTCCAAGCCCTCATAGGTCAAGTTTGGGCTCTGTCCTCCCCATGGACCTGTTCAAGACCTGTCCAGCTCTTCCCATGCCTGTTTTGGCCTTAGGGGAGGCGTTGGGAACCCAACTCTCACACAGGGCAAACCCATTTTCCACCCAAGCCATCCTGCAGGGCTGACCCAGGTGGAGATCCAGCCACCCAAACCTTGTCCCCAGGGAGATGGCAGTGAGGCCACCATGGTCCCAGGTGCTGAGCAGTAAGAGAGTATGGAGAGAAGAAACAAATCACCCGTGGCACCTATAGCCACCTGCAGAAATTAGAGAGTCTGACTATAAGGTCACAATAAATCAGTGCACTGACAAGGAGATCTACCCTTTGTCCAGGGTACAAGATTTATCTCTGACCCCAGGCAGGGGCATTTCTTCCTTGATTTGTTAAATGCTGAGGAGAAAATGGAGCCAGATCCGAAGCCTGATGAGAACCTGATTGCAAACATTCCAACCCCATGCCCGGTCTTCCCCCTCGGCAGACACGACACGCTCTTTCCCAGGATTCTGTGTTATGTTTGAAGAGAGCCTCTTTTTTTTGCTCTCCGTGATGGACCAGCTTTTGCAGAAGTTGATTATGCGGTTTGTTTTCCTGACGACATTTCATTCAGAGGGCTCTCTCTCACATGGTGCCTGCGGGCTGTCGGCAGGGTGGGATGGGTGTTTGCCAGAGGGAAACGTGGCACATCCCGGGGCTGTGGGGAGGGGAGACAACGTGCTGGGGTGCAGGAGGGACCCACACACTGAAAGGAAAAGAGGTTTCTGAATATGTGTTTAATTTCCAGGGTTTCTTTACAAAAAGTCTTTCAAACCCAGGGCTAAATTCAGCGTGATCAGGAGGGAATTAATTTTGCACAAGCGAAGGGTTGCACCACCAGAGCATCCCGGATTCCACGCACTGCTGGACAGGGCTGAGATGAACAAATGACTTTGGCTAAGACCTGCATCCAGGAGAGAGGAAAACTGCAGGAACACTGGCAGCACCTGACCTCTGCCTGCTCCAGGACCAACCACGATGACCTGTCCAGCCATGAGGTCTGGGCTGTGCTCTGTGCCAACCCCAGGCTGATGCACCAGCCGGATCCAGGAGGACACCACTTTCTCCCCAAAATGACAAAGAGGATTTCCTCCCTCACCTCCTCAGACAATACCTGCAGATGTTCAAGGTCCCTTTGTAATGGGTTTTGCACAGAATTTAGAGTAGCCTGATCTAACTGAAGGAAACCACCCCACTGCTGCCATCCCATCCACCCCACAGGCACTGGCAGCTGCAGTGGGAAAAACAGGGAACAATCAATTCATTTTGGCATTGCTTTACAAGCCTTAAACTACCAAAGCTCTTAGTTTTTCCATGTTTTTCGTCTCTCACCACTAAATTATTCCTTAATGGATTATTGTCGCAATTTGAGGAACTTTTGACATATTATAAATGCAAACATGCCTGTAAATCTCACTGTAAAAACTCAGCAGGAGAAGCCTGAATAATCATAAACAGTAACTATTTTGCCGTGGCAATGGTTCATAGGGGACAAATTAGCATTTTGCTTTGGTTTGGCCCAAATGTGTTTTGATTTCCTTGGAGGTTGTGGAGGGAATTTTTTGGTGCAGTCTCCTGCAATATAAATAATAATGTAGCCAGATGCTTGGTATGTAAACACATGGCTGATGAGCAAAGGGATGTGAAGGATAATGTTCATCATCTTTAAAACATTAAGAAACAGGGCTACTGCTTTTAAATTGTAAAAAATTCATGGCATAAACCAAATGTTAATATCCAGGCGGGATCACAGCGGTGATTGGAACGGCCTGGAGTGACAGTGCAATCTGTGGGGGGGTTGACTCACAATCCTGGCCTTTCTGCACAGAAGTTTCAAAACATCATAGGTGTCACCAATTTGGAGAGGAGAGATGGAATGTGGCGGCGGCATTAGGGCATGAGGCAAAACCAGAGCTGTCTGAAGTCATCTGCCTCACATGTGGTTCCTTCCTGCTCCATCTGGAGTCATCTGGAGCAGAAGGTTCAGTCCCTCCTGAACGGAACCACACCTCTTCTGGGTATCCAGTGCCTAGAGATTCCGCAGATTCCTCTGGAAAACGGGCTACTCCTTTCACTTTCTATAGTAATGGGAATCATATCTGAATAACAACTTACCTCTGAGTTACGAACGGGTATCGATCATTTAATAATCGAGCGATTATTAAATGTTAAATATTTATCACGTGACTCTAAATTCCGGAGATTTAGCATCATCACCAGCAGTTTGGGTTGATTCCCACTGTCCCATTTCGCTTCACATCCTCCCAGATTCCATCAGGCTACAACTGTGATAGCAGGATGGAATCAATACCTCCTTTGTAGAAAAGTCTATAGCCATGTAAGAGAGAATTCCCAGCACCCTTTGCTCCAGAAAAAATCTGCATAGAGTTTCCCATTTCTGTTCCACTGGTGCCACCTATTGGAAAGTGCACATGTCATTCCATGGGAACAGTCATTTCCTTGGAGGAGCCGTGACAGGGACATGGGCCTCTCACCAAAGGTGGCCAGGTGTGGTCATGACACAGACACCATCTGGGGCAGGAGGAGACCAAAGGAGTTTGGTTTCCTGTGTTCTTACCTCCACTGACCATTTTCCACCAAGCTCCGTTCCCTTGAACCTTCCACTCAAACCTCTTGGTGCAGCCGAATTCTTTTTGCTAGCCGCCACTTTTGTCCTCTGGAAAAGATCAGTGGCTCGTCTGTCCCACAAAGGATGCGGTGCCCCTTGAAGTCTGCCCACCTGCAGGTGGATCCGACCTTCACCAAAACTTTCCTTGGTTCCAGGTTTGTCTGACCCACTGGTTTGGTCACCAAAGCATCAGTGTGATGTTCTTGGTGCTGGGTATCTGTCCACAGGGCAAGTTCCCAGGGGGAGTTTGCTAACATTACTTTCAGGAAATGGGAAAAATCCTGGTTTTTGTGATTTATTTTGATGTTCCAGTTGAACAGTTATCCTTTACCAAGAATATTCTCTTCCTCCATTGACCAGGTCTTCCTTAGGAAGACTTCTCAGGCAAAAGGAAAGAAGAAAATAAAAGGAAAAATCCCTGATTTATGAAGATTAATAATTAATGCAGATTTACTTTATCTCTCCGGAGCACATATCCCAGGAGATACATTGGGCATCCTTGGGAAAAAGAATGAAACTCAGACGGAGTCTCACCAAACTTTGCCAGGCAGGAGACCTGTCCACAGGCACACAGAACTTCTCTGCTCAGTTTAGGCTTGGAAAAGATTAAAAGTCAGATTCCAGCAGGATATCCGAGGACACCGGCAATCCCTGGGCAAGGCCCTTGTGCCAGATCCTCCTCCAGTTCAAGCAAAGCATTTGTTACCTCAGCTCTGTTCTCCTTGCTGAGGTTGTCACCAGTCTTTTGGGAAGTGGTGACTGGACAGGGAGATCAGAGGGAAAATTTGTGGCCTGGATAACACCAGGAGTGCCCCAGAGTCCTGCACCCAGCGGTCCTACAGGATCTGCGGGCACGCAGGGCATTCCCCCGTGCAATACAGGGGCATTGCCCTAAGGATGCCTCCTGTTCCCACCTCAGCTTCCAAGGAGCAGCACATAACCCCAGGTTGCCCCAAATTCTCAGATGAATCAGGATGAGTTCTGCTGGGAACACACTTCCTACATGTTCCCATCTGATAAGTCATTCCTGCAATGCCTTCTCCCATACCGTTTTCCATGAAGGCTGCAGCCAGCCCAGAAAGGTGCTGTTCAGCTCCCTGCTCACCTCCATCCCACCCTTTCCAGAATTCCCCAGCTCTCCCAGAGCCCCCTGTCTCTGATCCCAACACAGCCCTTCCTGTCCCTTACACTTTCATTTCTGTTTCTTTACATCTTTATTAAACTGTATAGCCACTTTGATAGGAAAATTGAAAAGAAAAAGATATGAGGAACAACAAAAAAAGCCATAATTATGAAGATTCAATTTAATTTTAAAGGTTGTGGAAGGAGGAAAAAAAAAAGAAGCAGGAGAAGAAGAAACCAAATTAATTTAGCAGGAAAGCATTGCATGAAATATTGTTGGAGTTTAATAACCATGCAAAGACAGATGATATGTGTGGAAAAATTAGTTGTAGGACCTCATAATAGTCTATTAATATTTTCTACAGGCACAGAAACCCTTTGCTGAATGATTGTAACAAAGTAATCTTTTTTTTTTTAAGACATTAAAAAATATCTTCAAAAGGAGAAGACGGCAGCAATGTACAGACTGTAGGGAACGGAGGCCCCGGCGGGGCGGGAGAGATCCCAGGAGAGATCCAGAACCAGCTGCTCCGCTCTGCCACCACTGAGGGTCTCCCACAGGGCAGCTGTCCCAAATGGTGGGACAAGACCCCTTGCAAGGTGTCTCTCCCCAGTTTCCCACTGGTGTGGCAACCCCCCCAAAGTACCCCTTCTGCCAAAGGCTGGGTGTCCCACAGCGGGAGAGGCCAAGCGCACTGGGAGTCCATGGGCTGGGGTGAAGGGATCCACAGAGGGGCCCGTGCCCATTCCCACACACAGCTGCACTTTTCCCTTCCCTTCCGCTCCAGGGAGAGGTCAGACACAGCTCTGCTCCCCTCCATGCTTGGCTGTGACCCCACAGCCCTGTGTTGTGGAGATCTCTCAGAAGCCTCCTGACCAGCTGTGCCTCCACAGCCGGGTCTCTGTCACCACGGCGGGACAGCAGCGGGCAGGCACGCCCCAAGGAACAACAGCAGCCCTTCTCAAGGCAGCCCCGGGACACCAAGCGTGATCATCCAGTCCTTTCAGAGCTTGGCACAGCCTTGGAGCTGGTCCAGTGAAGAGAAGGATGCTTGGGATGACTTATCATCTTCTGTCCAACACGGGCAGGACAAAGATCTCTCCATCACAGCATCGGTGCTGCTCAAAGCCTGGGACAGCTGGAAGGAGCCTGGATTCTGGGAGTACAGAGGGAATGGGTCAGGCCACAGAAGAGTTGCACCCATCTTCGGCAGCAATTGGCTGCTTTAGAAGAATCATTGGGAATATTTTTGCCTGAGGCGCTGTGCCGGTGAAGGAGAGGGTGGAGTTGCCAATTCTGAAACACAAAACCTGGATGTGCACGCGCGTCTCTAAAATCAGCATTGACCCACTCAAATCAAACAACACCAGGACTGCACCAAGACAAAGGATGTAATGGAGAGAGGGAGGGGAGGTCTCCATCTGTGGACGTTTTAACTTGGTCTCTGGAAAGGATGTATTTCCTTGGTCCTAAATGGGATTTGCTTTAGCTCCAGACAAAACCCTTAGGATCCTGTAAACTCAACTAGGTCACTCCTGCAAGGAAAAAAATAAAATGAAAGAAAGAAAGGAAAGGAAATTAAAGGCTGAAATGAAAAAAAAATAAAAAATATATATATTAAAGGAATGAAATGAAGGGAAATGAAATAAAATATAAAAATAAAATAAACCCAGGACAAAACCAAACTGAAATTCCTCATTCAGATTCCTCTTTCTCCTATTTTAATCTGTATAGTACCATCCAGTTCCAGCCTCCCCCTTCCCCTTTTTTTAAATACAGTCTAATCCTGAGTGTGAACTGATGTAGTTTGTGTGTTAGGGGGGAAAAAAATCTCTCTCTCTTTCTGCCTTTTTTTTCCCTTCTTCTTTCCTTGGCCCAGTTCATTATTTTTCTTTCTTGTCACTCAGTGTGATAGGTTGAACAGAAGTGCACAGATGAGCACTGAAAACGGTGTCACAAGGCCTTAATCTAGTCTTTAATGCCTGACTTCAGAGATGTCATTTATCTTCTAACTGCAGCAGGCTTCCACCAACTTTATCTCTAATAATATATTGATGGATTAAAAGGGTCGGGCAGGAGACCGGGCTGGAAAAATTGCTTATTGACATCAAAATACAGTGCCCTCAACCTGATAAACATGGAGGGGCTCGTGTATCTCCCAGAATAGTTGGCGTTGCTATAATTTTTTTTTTTCCAGCGTGTTTCTCCCAGGTTCATG
The DNA here is from genome assembly GCA_013390105.1 of Tichodroma muraria. NCBI lineage: Eukaryota > Metazoa > Chordata > Aves > Passeriformes > Sittidae > Tichodroma > Tichodroma muraria. The sequence goes on along the minus strand of WAAG01002471.1, from coordinate 8,448 downwards.
GGGTGGTCCAGTAAAATAAACAAACGGAACAAATAAATGGGAAATACGGTTTGTGCGTTGAGGCAGCTGAGTGGGAGCCCAGGCATTGCTGGAATAGTTTCTTAATGACAGCACCAGGCAGGGCTTTTTATCGAAGAGCACTTTGTTTGGAGGCACCTGGCAGGGAAAGGCTGCCATTGTTTTGGGGGGTCAGGGGGTTTAGGATGTGTGGGATGAGAGATTGCGGCACCCTGGAATAGCATTTCGGGACGCTGCCCCTTTCCCCGTGGTGTGAAAGTCGGGAGCTGTCTGGCAATCTTTATGGCTGAAATTCATCCCTTGCTGCACAGGATCTTGTGCAAGGAGAATCAAAAGGGGGAGGAGAAGGGAATGCCACGCAGAGCGTCAGCAGGAATGCTGCCCCGACCTCCTGCCTCTGACAGAGGGGTACCCGGATGGGCAGTGAGGGGTAGTTAGACCTTATTTTGGGCATGATGCAGCCTCTTGCAGATACAGCTGCAGGAAACACCCCCCCTTGCTCCTCCAGCCACCGCAGGCACTTGGAGTTGATGCTCATTCCTGATTTATGGGTCCTTTCCCGTTTCCATTGCTCCTCTTGGCTTGGGGAGTGCTCCCCGCAGGGTCGTCCAGCACAAAAATTGGGCCGTGGCCAAAAAGCTTCCTACCACCACCCCTGAGGCTCAGCATCCCACAGCCTCCATAAAAGACAGCAGAAACATTCTCCACCACGTTCCAGTTGGTTTTACTCATCCTACGGGACTTTCCATCCGTCCGTCCATCCATCCATCCATCCATCCATCCATCCATCCATCCATCCTTTCCGGGACTACCAGCAGGAAAACCCTTTCATTTATCTCCTGTTAAGGAAGTGTGTTGCCAATAGAGATGACTAAAAAGCATAGTGAGTAAAAATCTTCATACTGAAGGAACCTCCAACAGTTCAAGTCTGGTTTAAGGTAAAGCCAAGCTGAGTTGCAAAATCCTGGAGCCTTTCCTTGGAAGAGAAAGTTGAGAAAAACATCCTGAGCAGGACACTGCACTTTGGAATGATGTCCTGAGTCAACTCCAGCTTGACCTTCATCACGAACTGGAAGGATAGGAAAAGTTACAGGTTCAGTGGGATATTTAAGTCAGGTATATGGAAGAAATCCTTCCCTGTGAGGGTGATGAGGCCCTGGCACAGGGTGTCCAGAGAAGCTGTGGCTGCCCCAGCCCTGGAAGTGTCCAAGGCCAGGCTGGATGGGGCTTGGAGCAACCTGGGATAGTGAAAGGTGTCCCTGCCCATGGCAGGGGTTTGGAATGAGATGGACTTTAAGGTCCCTTCAAACTCAGACCATTCCATGACTCTATGACTCCATGACCTACAGGTGCCCTCCATCCCAGCCCATCTGGTCTTCAATAGGGATGACTCAAAAATCCCACCCATTGTGCACTGGGATGGACATATCCCACTAAACTACTGCACGGGTTTCCTGGGAAGCCCATGCGACATTCAGACAGATACAGAGATAAACTTTGTCACCAGAGAAAGCATTTCATTTCATTTCCCTGGAAAGAAATTCCATGAAAATCAATCTTCCCACAGAAAATGTTGATTTTTGGCAAAAAGCCCTTTTTGTGATCGGGAACTGCTTCAATCCAAAAACATCTGAGCAGCTGAGGTTGCAGAAAGGGTCACATTTCACTGGGATGGACTTCGTGGGAAGGCAAGTATGAGGGAAGTGCTGACCACCGCCATTCCCATTTATCCACAGAATCGGGTAATGATTTGGGTTGGAAGGGACCTTAAAACCCATCCAGTCCCACTCCCTGCATTGGGCAGGGACACCTCCCACTGTCCCAGGTTGCTCCAAGGCCTGTCCAGCCTGGCCTTGGACACTTCAAGGGATGGGGAGTCTGCAACCTCCCCCTCTCCCTGTGGGGAGGAATATAATTGCAAAATAAATAAACAGAGATGGAGAATGGGGGAAAATCAGATTATTCAACCATGATTAAGTCATCAAGCCATGACTCTGGCAAGCAGTGTTGCTCCAGGAGTGACCAGCTGAGTATCCCGTGGTCTGGAGTCCCAGTTCCTCATATGGGAATGACTGGCAGGAACTTGCAGACAGCAGAACACAAGCCGTGCATTATAAGAGTGTCTTTCCAAAATTTACCTGCTGAAACACTGCATTTATCAGCTGAATTTATCAGCTGAAATGCCTCAGACTTCTGGGAAAGCTGCCTCTGGCCGACCACTTGTTGGGGAAGGATGTCTCCGATTTTTTTGGCATGTGGACCTAAAGCAGCTCACACGCTTTTCCCTACACCTGCCAGTCACTGCTGGTTGCATCTTATCTGAGCACCATTTCCTAATTTCACCACTATCACGATGCATTTCTGCAGGAGGTGGCTAAATGACAAACCACAAGGATTGGTCCACTTGGAATATAAATTGAGTAAATTACCATAGTTAAAAATAGCCATTTAATACCCATATTCTGTTGAGGGAAAAAAAAACACTTGATTTTTTGTAAGCGCCATTCTTCACATGTTTTTCAATTTTCAGACTCCCTGGCAAGCAGAGAAGAAAACCCCAAATAATGAGGTTTTCTTCCTCAGAAATGGAATTCTCAGAAGCTTTTTGCAGGACTTTGTTTCCTTCTCACTAAATTCCCTGGAAGGCTCCACAGCGACATGACCAGCACAGAGTTTGGCCACCACTGCTCGGTTTTAGCATTTTGCTGTTCTCTGAGACATTCCACACATCAACTTTTTCCTTTATTCCCTTCGATTGCCCCGTCCCTTCCTGAATTTCCAGCTAATCTCTTGTCACTCCTTATGCAAAGGGAGGGGAGGTAGCATTTCTCATCCCAAGGCCACATGTTGTGGCATTTGCCAGTCCATGGGATACCTTGAGCTCCATCCTGCAGCCAGCCCCAGCCCCTCCTTGGACTCTGCCCCGGCTTTGCCACTTCGCTCCCAGGAACGGGATATTCAGGAAGCAACAATGTTAATCCACAGCTCTTTGCTGCCTGCAAGCTAAGCCACGGCAGACTCCCACCAGTGTCCACAGCGCTGGGATTTTCTCCTCCGGGCTCAAACATTTTCCACTGTTAAATATTAACATACTTTACGTGGGAATGATTTCACTGCTGAGTGGAGTGATAAACTCAGTGGATAGGTTTATTTCCCGGGGTTGGTCATTGAAAATAAAAAACGCCCATATCACACTTGGCCATCCTTACCTGTTTTCCTATTATTCTCCAGAAGCAATTGCCCAGGATTTAACGGAGCTGTTCCCCGAAGGCGTGGGCGTGCCCAGCTATTTGTGGTGCCGCATCCCGGCCCTTCCAAGGTGCCCTCTCCCTCAAACCACTTTTCCCCTGAAGAGTCACCCAGTCAAAACCCTCATTATTTTATAACTTGTCTGCCCCTCTTCTCTTCTCACCTTGTTAAATGCTGCTGGAGCAAAGGAGTTCAGTGGCTCTACCATTTTAGCAACACCATTGATTTTGTCTCCCTCTTCATTTATTAATGGAACTACTTTCTCTCTAGTATTCCCTTTTCCCTGATATAATTGTAAAAGCTCTTTTTATTCCCCTTAAGCCTTTCTGCTCTCTGAGCTGGCCTTATCTTTTCCCTGCAAGCCTTAACTGACTGTATATTCTTGTTTAGTTCTCTTCCCTTTCTCCAGTTTGCACTATAGGTTCTTTCTTTACCATCCTATCTTTCCCTGGTGCTTTGTTATGCCACATTGGATGCTACTTGTCCTTCCATTTATTTCCACAGGAACTCTGGCATGTCCCACTCTATTGGGACTATTCCAGCATTTCTGGCCTTTTGTCACCCCTCTGGATTTAACTCCCTGGGTCACCTGGTTCTCACCTGGCCACGGAGGCACCAGGTCAGGCTGGAATGGGAAGTCCCACACCTTGTCACCCCAAGGTCCCAGATAAATGTCCCCATCTAGGAAGGAAAAAAAATAAAATATCTCTCCCAAACCACAAATCCTTTGCAGAGCGAACTCTTGTTTCCAAACCCAAGGTCACAGGTTTTCCAAGAAGCAAGAGAGGAAGTCCACAGTGAGGCTTTAATTATTAGAGCAACCATCATCTGGAGCAATCCAACAGTCTGGATGGATTTTTGCAGGGTCTCTGTGAAACTTCTAAATGGCATTTTGAATTACTTGCTTTACTTTTTGATTTATTTGTTCATATTGCTTTGCAATTCCAGTGGGTGAGACCAAAGTGCTCAGGAGCCACCCTGGTCCTCCAGATTTTTGTGAATGGAATATCTTCATTCCAAAGAGGCAACCGCTTAAAAGGAAAAAAAAAAATTGCTGTACTCTTTTTAATGAATCATCATTTCATCTGGAAGAATCAAAGCGCTGCATTTTTAAAGTAAGCAAACATACTCTCCAATTCCATTAGATTCAGAACACCCTAAAATGAAGCCCTTTCCTGAAACTGTAACAAATTCACAAAACTATTTTGCTACATTTGACTTTACATTTTTTTCCATACCTGACGTTTTCTTAGCAGCAAGTCCCTGGAATAAAGATGGGAAATATCATAAGAGCAGAAAACAATGCCTCTGAGGAAAGATTGAAGAAGTTTGGGTTGCTCAGCTGGAGGAGAGGTGGGACGTTGCTCTAATCTCCGAGTTCAGAGGAGGCTTATGGAAAAAGGAAGGGATAGCTTTTCTTCCTGGTAGGTAAGATAAGTAGTAAGAGCTTAAACCACAGCAGGAGAGACTGAGGCTGGGGCAGAGGGGCCGAGGCTGCTGAAGTGCAGGGCCAGGCTCTGGGTGAGCAGGTTGTGCCTGCATTGGTGGAGGGGTCTTTTCACCCACCTGGAGCAGCATGATCCAGCCGGTGCTGCTGCAAAGGTCATCCCAAGGCCCCTTCCACCTCCCTTTTCCTAGGATTTCACTGACCCCGCTGTCCTAGCAGCCCCCAGCCTGCCAGTTAAATGGGTTTTGGATGCTTCAGCGCTTCTCCAGCACTGCGGGGTTTGGTGGATCCAGGGGGGAACATCTCAGAAGGCCTGCTTGGTCTCCAAGCCTCCCCCAAGCAGAGCTGCTGTGCCAGGCACTGTCCCAGTGGGAAGAAGTGCTGAGGAGCAGGTTTCTATGAAAACTTATCAAGAACATGAAAGACCCAGGCACTGAATACCAGCAGGATCCGCGAAGCCGAAAGCTGCCAGGAGCGGCGTTCCAGGCAAACCCTCCCCAGGAGAGCCCAGAGCCCTGGCACGGGGAAAGAAGGAAGGTGGGATCCTTCAGGGAGTTTGGCTCTGGTCCCTTCTCCAGGTGTCCCTGATGTGCACAGAAGTTATGGCATCGCTAATTACAGGAAATTAAAGAGAAAGAGATAAAAAGAGATTCCTGAGATGAGAGAGTCCTGGGAAAGACTCTGGATGTTCTGCAGTGCCACCACTGCAATTAGACCCACAGAAAGTGGGACTGGAATGGAAAAGCTTTTCCTATGGGGCAGGAAAAGGCTAATCATAACCGATTTCTTTGGAATATATTTTTGAGGCACTAAGTATTTGTAGATTATTGAAAAATAAATGTAATGTGGTCTAGGCTGGAGTGACAGCAATGGGAAGCTGTGGCAGAACAGAGCTTGTCCTTAACCCATGGCAAATGTCCCATGCCAGGAGCTCCATCCAGGAGAGCCTGCTGCTAGGAAGAGCTGAGCAGGTCCAGATTCCATCAGGCCTGGAACAGGTATCCATACAGTCACACTGAATGCTCAAGGACATAAAAATGTAGAATTATGACCATGTTGGTCACACCACCCAACAAAGCCAACCCGGCTAGATGCACAAAAAGACCTGGTTTTTGTAACCTTTCAAATAACTCTCTCATTAGTCCAAGCATATCCTTGAAACCCCTCTTTCCAGCATTTTGGAAACATTTTTCCTACAAGACATACTGGGAAGAAATTCTTCCCTGCGAGGGTGGGGAGGCCCTGGCACAGGCTGGTCAGAGCAGCTGTCGCTGCTCCATCCCTGGAAGTGCCCAAGGCCAGGTTGGACAGGACTTGGAGCAACCTGGGATAGTGGAAGGTGTCCCTACCCACGGCAGAAGATGATCTTTAAGGTCCCTTCCAAACCAGGCAACACCATGATTCTATGATTTACCACCAAACTTCTCAAAAGATGAGATAATACTGTGCTCTCAACTTCCACAGCTGAACATCTCCTTTCCTGGCTCTTCCATGTCATCCAAGAACATCGGGATCAATGTATTTCCATGCTTTTGACCACTACATCAAATAATCTCTTCCCTCCTCCATCCCCCTGCAGGGCAACTGGGAGATTTGCCTTCCTGGTTTTGCCAGGAGCCATCCCCAAAGCCTCTACACTTAAAGGTTTGGAGCACAACCACCCCACCAGCCCCAGCATTCCCGTGGTGCAATGGTGGCAAGTCTTTAAGCATTTTAAGGAGAGGGGTGGTAGAGAAAGGAGGTCCGTGTTTGCAGAAAAAAAGGGAACAATAATTCCTTCGGCAGTTTGATGTCAAAAAAAAAAAAAAAACAAAAAAAAACAGACGCTTGTAAGCTGCTCTGAAGCTTGAATGTCAGAAGTAGACCCCGGGGACATGGATTAGAGGGCACAATGAAGGTGAGGCTGTGAAATGAGCATCACGGATCTTTGGGCGATTGTTAATAAGAACACAGAAATGCAAATCTCCGAGAGCTGGTGAGCCACCAGCCTGTGTGCCTGCAAATCCACATGTGACTCCAAGCAAATTGTGGGAAAAGGCACGTGGCTGGTGGTGTTTGTTCCAGCACAGAGGTCTCATCTCCAGCTGGTGGACAGCAAGAGGTCCCTCACAGGAGCAAGCCTAGGGTCTCTTCATGTACAAAGATAAAGGGAAGTGACCCAATCCAAGTTTGGCTGGGTCCATGCCAGTTCCAGTTCCTCTTTGGAAGCCCTTGGCCACCATGTGTAGGTCCGCTGAGAGATTCCCTTGCATGTGACAACAAGCAATTTGCATGTAATTTAATTAATCCTTACTGTAACTACAAATAACACATTCGATTGTCTCCTCTGCTTTTTACTTGGTTTTGCATGGGAATCCATCCCAAACTCTTTATGGAGCTGAATTGCTGCTAGAGGAGAAATCTGAGCTGGAAGTCAGATTTCCTCTGCTTTTTACTTGGTTTTGCATGGGAATCCATCCCAAACTCTTTATGGAGCTGAATTGCTGCTAGAGGAGAAATCTGAGCTGGAAGTCAGATTTCCTCTGCTTTTTACTTGGTTTTGCATGGGAATCCATCCCAAACTCTTTATGGAGCTGAATTGCTGCTAGAGGAGAAATCTGAGCTGGAAGTCACACACAGGTTCCTCCCGCAGTGAGGGTTTTCCTGCTGCTGACCATGATTTGTGTTGCTCTGTTGTTTTGTGATTCCAGGCTGAAAAATGAGCTCTAGTTCCATCCTGCTCTGAGCTCTGTGCCGTGTGTGAGGACAGTGAGTCACTGCAGACATCCCTCGTGTGAGTTTAAGCTCTCACCAAAGTGGTTCATCAGCTCCACTCGATGAGATGGACAAACCCTTCTGTAACAAGATTTGAGTCCTCTCCTGAATGGCACCGCCTTTGGATTGTTGAGGATTCAGTGGGGAAAGGGCCTCTCCTCAGGCCTGGACTATGCTCAGAACAACCCAGAGATGGGATCCGCAGACACCTTCCCAACCAGCACTTGGTTCTTACACAGGACCTTCTGTTTCTGCTCAGATGTTGCCATTGGACCTTCTTCCCTCTCTGAATGCAAGTCAAAGAGCAGAATCGGTAGATACTGAGTACCTGATACCCTCCAGCGCCCTGGGAAGGACAGGGAAAACCATTCCAGCCTCCTAAAACTCCGGCTTTTAAGCTGCTGCAGATTTGCCCCAACCCGAACTGGCCCTTCAGAAATTCTCTTAGTGAAGACAGTGGGGCCAAGGTGGGGATTCACAACAGATTGAGGGGAGAACCCAGCCCCTGGTGGGGGCACCTCAAATCCATATCCCTCCCAGGACCCCCAGCTAGCAGCAAGGAGAAAATGTGCCACACCAAAGTTAACACCGAGTGGGTTTCACATCATGCCTCCAGGCAGAGGAGACAGTACAGCCTTCCATGGGCTCATCCCTCCTTCTTTCTCTTTGGAATCCTTTATTTTTTTTTCTCCCCCCCCTTTCACATTCTGCCTTTGCTTGAATTTCAAGGTTAAAAAAAGTCAGGATACAATAGTAAATATGTAAGATTAGCTCCTAAAATATGTTAGCAAGTGAAAGCTAAAGAAAGCCAAATGAATTTAAAAAAGGCTTTCTTGAAGCTTAGAACAGAGACAGTTCTTTTGATCCTTTATCACACCATAACAAAAAAAGCACCGAGCGAGATCCATATATATAATATACATATAATATATATATTTATACACCCCATGTGCTGGGCTGTGAGTGTGTGTGCATGTGTG